>JAGFPH010011609.1:6022-16184 GCA_018207615.1 Philaenus spumarius | reverse complement strand
TTTGGTACACACGTTTGTTTTCTGAGTCGCTTGAACTGGTAAGTTACAAGAAAAAATTGACAAGAAGTAGACCAAATTTTTGACCGGAAGTAACTTTATGAATATATGTGTGCGCACTCTAACGGACGCATTTTAATTCCGATTTGGTCCAAATTTGGTACACACGTTTGTTTTCTGAGTCGCTTGAACTGGTAAGTTAGAAGAAAAAATTGACAAGAAGTAGACCAAATTTTTGACCGGAAGTAACTTTATGAATATATGTGTGTGCACTCTAACGGACGCATTTTACGTCCGATTTGGTCCAAATTTGGTACACACGTTTGTTTTCTGAATCGCTTGAACTGGTAAGTTAGTAAAAAAAAATTGACCGGAAGTAGACCAAATTTTTGACCGGAAGTAACTTTATGAATATATGTGTGCGCACTCTAACGGACGCATTTTACGTCCGATTTGGTACACACGTTGTTTTTCTAAGTCGTTTGGACGAGTTCATTAGCCAAAAAAATTGACCGGAAGTAACATATATGTTTGCGCACTCTAACGGACGCAATTTACGTCCGATTTGGTACAAATTTATTACACAGGTTGCTTTTCTAAGTCGCTTGGTCGAGTTCGTTAGTCAAAAAAATTGACCGGAAGTAGACAAAATTTTTGACCGGGAGTATCATGTATACTCTAACGGACGCATTCTATGTCCGATTTGGTCCAAATTTGGTTCACAGGTTGGTTTTCTAAGTCGCTTGGACGAGTTCGTTAGTCAAAAAAATTGACCGGAAGTAGACAAAATTTTTGACCGGGAGTATCATGTATTATACTCTAACGGACGCATTTTATGTCCGAGTTGGTACAAATTTCTTACACAGGTTGGTTTTCTAAGTCGCTTGGACGAGTTCGTTAGCAAAAAAAAAATTGGCTGGAGTAGACAAAATTTTTGACCGGAAGTAAACATTTTTTGAGATTTTTCGTACTAGAAATAAACTTTTTTTCTTTAAAAAAAATAGACATATGAAATAATTCTGCACATTTGTTTTTTTACGCGACTTTATAGCCCATCTGGTCCCCCCAAAAACAATCAAAGCGTAAAATGCCGTAAAAATACCACAATTAAATCCACGGCTTTTACTTTGGTGACCGATGGCAATATATTTGGTACATGCTGGCAGCAGCTACGTGAGTTGATCAATTTCCCAAATAGTTATTTGAAACCCAAAAACATTATGTAGCCTAAATTTAACATTGGAAATTCGCTAAACTCACGTCAGCGGTTAAGCTGCGTGGTCAAATTATTTTAAATTTTGATACTAAAGAATAATCCCTACAAGGGCTAATTAAAATGTAAATAATAAATAGTCAACATTTTAAATAAATTTTGATATATTACCAACTAAAGGAACCGATGTTATACTGAATGTAAACACCAGATGTTTGACTAATAATACAGTAAGCATTTCACATTGGTTTTTGTGTGTGTTTGCCTTTACCCAACATAAAAAACTGTTGGTTGTGAAGAATAATTACCTGATTATAAATTTATCATTTTGGTTGCTAAAAAATATTGATTTCAATAGACGTGTTTTGGTTAAGTATATAGGCCTAACCTAAAATTGTGTTAAGCTATTGATAGAAATCAGCTTTTGCTTTGTTAATCTAACCTAAAACACATGTTGGTTGTGAAGGATAATTAACTGATCCTAAATTTGCTAACTCCGTTGCTATGGTAATGAGTCATAGCATTTAACAAACATGTGTTGGTTCAGTATAGGCCTAACCTTAAGCTTTTGATCCGAATCAGCTGTTTTGTCTATTACAGGGCTCGGAGTGAACCCCGTATTTTCCTAAACTAAATCTCCAAATTTATTTATCAAATCGGACGACTTTACTTTAAATTATCTTCTTTTTTTAACATAACAGATTACACCACGTTTCCTATGAATGAAGCATTACCGTGGATAAACACTCAGAAGGAAATTAAACACAGCTCTAATGTATGCCAGCTGTTAATAAAGATAAGCAATCTTGCCAACTAAACAAAGTTAACAATAATTTCCTTCCACCGTGCACTGCAGAGATGTACTGCTATGAATTTCGTAACTCTAGGAAACTTTGTAAGACTCCTTCAGAGCGTTTCCTCTTTAAAAACCTCTTGTGATAATATACAAAGTTTTGTAATACATAACTCTACCAACATTCCCGTACAAATAATAACACCCAACTTGTAATCAACTAACTAAAAACTCCCATTACCAACTGTTTAGTAATAATGTCTAATTAAGTTGCCAAGTTTACCAGCTTAGCAAATCTTCTTCGCTTCTTAATTGTTTTATAAACTTTACGCGCATTAAATATATTCTGTGTTCATATTGTCTGACGTTCAAAGGAAGTGATAAATATTTAAGATCATTATGAATATCTGTAGACTGCTGTACAGGCCTACACGATGTCGGTCTCGTAATCACCGGTGAACTTAGTTTTTCATGATGAATCTGAATGGATGGAGTTTAATGGATTTTGCAGTTAAAACGGTTCAAGTAGCTGAAGAAAGAAGATCTGATAATGCAGTTATAGAGTGTAATAATGGTATTTTAGTATTAATAACAACAGAACTATAGTCTGTCCAAACAGCCAAGCGATCTAGACCATAAAATCGATTCTCGCTCCCACACGCGCAGACAAGCTCACACGGCCTCCCTGCTTAATGGTTCTCCTATGAATCACCAACTAGCCCTTGAGCTACAAAATCACGTTTTTCTAACCGTTAACTTTACTTAATTTTTACTGTAATTACTGAAATCTAAATATTATTCCTCGCAAAATGAGTCCAAACATGGTACAATAATTAACACAAACCGCATGTCAATCGGTCCAAAAGATCTCCAGGTACCACTCGGAATAGGCTTAAAATTTTACCCCATGTTAAATTACCATAAGAGTTTTAATTTCCGTTTTTCGAAAGTTTAGTGGGGTAATAGCTGAAATCCGAGCAGAATGGGCAAATATACCTAATTTGCTATTACCTTTATTTGGACCCAACTGAGTGTATATCGGTCCGGTAAATCTCGAGATCTCACTCGGATTACAAAAAATCTTTTCAAATTAATATATAGATAATTACAGTAATTCTAGTAGTGATTTCAAACGTTTGAAAAAAAACAAAGAAACTAAATCAGAATCAATATAACAGTGGACTTGTACTAAGAGTAAAATAAAAATAATTACAAATTCATTTTGCAGTGTTAGCTACTGTACAATAAATCAATAGAATAATATTATAAAACATAAAACTAACACAAGCATATTTACATAACCGTCCTATGTTAAGAAGGTCTCTTGAATGTCTTCTAAAATTGTTACGTCTTTCATGTGTATTTAAATTTCCCAATTTCTTAATAGGACAGGACTATTATTTTTGTCATTTTTGTTTACTACTGGTCTTGTTTGGAAATATATTTAGCTTCATTTTAAATATACTTCCGTATTGGCATAGTAAGTTACATTTTTGTAACAATTGTTATTTTTAGTTTAACATTGAATGTTGAATGGCTGTGTGATAATTTTACTCTCAGTATACGATCCTTGTTACATTGACTCTGATTTTATCTATTTGTTTTATTTATTTTTTCTCATACGTTTTAATTTTAAGAAGACACTTTTAAGAAGCCTTCTTTACTTTCGATATTGCTATGTAAATATATTATGCTCGTGTTAGTTTAATAAAATTATTTTCTTGTTTTATCAGTTATTGTACAGTAACATTTCAAACGAATTTGTATTTATTTTGTTTACTTTAGTATACGTTCACTGTTATATTGATTCTGATAAAGTTTCTTTTTTTCGTACATTGGAAATTTTAGAAGACACTTAAGAGGCCTTCTTAACTAGGATGGTTATGTAAATAAAATATACTTGTGTTAGTTTTACGATTTATAATGTTATTAGCTGGCCCGACCCGGCTTTGCATGGATAGACAAATCAAAGTTAAATGTATATTAACAAAAAATATATTATATCAATAAATATATTACACTATGAATTTCTAATGGGGATTTTTAGTAACTTTGACCCCGCCAAACCCCCCCTAAAATTTAGATATTTTTTAACTCTTTCTTAGCGAGCACCTAGGACCCTAGAGGAAGCTACATAATGAATTTCATTCCAACCCGTTCGGTTTTTAGTTACTTTGACCCCCCAAACCCCCCTAAAATTTCGAATTTTTAAAACCCTTTCTTAGCGAGTACCTAAGCCCTAGAGGAAGCTACATACCAAATTTCATTCCAATCCGTTCGATGTTTTTTTGTAGTAACTTTTACCCCCCAAACCTCCGCTAAAATTTCGAATTTTTTGAAAAACCTTCTCAGCGAGCACCTATGGCCCTAGGGGAAGCTACATACCAAATTTAATTCCAATCCGTTCGATGGTTTTAGAGAAATCGTGATTTTGTAACTTTGATCCCCCACAAAACCCCCTTAAATTTCGAATTTTTTCAAACCCTTTCTTAGCGAGCATCTATGGCCCTAGAGGAAGCTACATACCAAATTTCATTCCAATCCGTTCGGTGGGTTTTGAGAAATCGTGATTTAGTAACTTTGAACCCCCAAAACCCCCCCCTAAAATTTCGAATTTTCGGAAATCCTTCCTAAGTGCGCGTCTAAAGCCTATAAAGAGTATTAGTCCCAAATTTCATGTTTGTAGGCCTCGTGGTTTTGGAGAAACTGTGATGAGTCAGTGAGTCAATGGTATTTGGCTTTTATAAGTATAGATTCTATTAATTTATTGTACAGTAAAATTGCAAAATGAATTTGTAATTATTTTTATTTTACTCTTAGTATACGTTCACTGTTGTGTTGATTTTTATTTAGTTTCTTTGTTTTTTGCATTCGTTTGAAATCACTAATAAAATTACTGTAATTATGTACGTTATTGTGATCGTGTTAATTCAAATAAAATGTCAATTACCGTTTTGAAGTAGTAAAATTTATGATTTTGTAACCTACTGACCATAAAACCGCTTAGAGTTGTAACAATTGTACCGTGTTTGGACTCATTTTGCGAGGAATAATATTCAGAGTTCAGTAATTAGAGTAAAAATTAAGTAAAGTTAACAGTTAGAACAATGTTATTTTGTAGTACTAGGGTTAGTTAGTGATTAGCGCCAGGTAGGCAGTGTGAGTGTGTCTTCGCGTGGGGAGCGAGGGTCGATTTTATGGTCCAGAGCTCACTTCTGTTTGGCCAAACTATAGTATCTCCTGTGGTTATAATTAGTCAACCAATTGTGCGTGTAAAGTAACGAAATTCAACTTCATTTTCACATAATTAATTAAAATAAATTGTTATGCAAATTCTTAATTCGTACCTTGATGCTATGAGGAAAAGAGTGGAAGAGGGCAAAGAGGAGGCTTGATGGAATTAATTATAAAAATTTAGTAAACATATGAAACTCCTTAGAAGTAAACAATTCAACTATTAAACAGTAGAATAGTTTAACAAATAAATAAAGATAAGTGGTAATTCCATTTTGAAAAAATGGAAACATCGCTAATTTCTTTGTAGCCTACATTTCCCCCCCCCCACCCCGTGCAAGTAAGGCAAAGTGGTATTAGCTCACAACCATGAAAGTGATCAAAAATGCTTTCATTTAATTGTTAGAATCTTTTGTAGTGGAAAATTCATGTGTGTATGAAAAATATAAAGCCTTACAAAAATACATTTTTATCATACTGCATTATAAACTGATGTTGACTTGCTCAGATTCAATAACCAGCTAGCCTCTTTTTGGTACTAGGACCTATAATAGTAGTTTTCATCACAAGGAGTAAAAGTTATTGTTTTCTGTGCGTAACCGTGTGTTTCGCGGAAATTTGATTAATCACCGAAAAAACACTTTTGCTCCTTGTGATGAACAACGTTTTTTTATCAAACTGAAAATAAAATTAATATTCACAAATTTGATTTGATTTGTACTTATTTTAATAACAACCCCGCCTCAGATGGCTGCTTCGCTTCGCTCGCAGTTGGAAAACTCTCTAAAGGCTCTCGCTAATCTTTGGTTCGTTTGTATTCATGGGTGAACGAGCATAGTTCAGTATTATTAACATCTGGATTGTATCTATAATGTATCTATTCGAATATTTAGTGACTTTGAAGGAGGTATAAAAAGAAGCTGTACCTATTCGCCTTCTAAGTGACTTGAAAGGTGGTACAAAAAGAAGTTCAGATTTTAAATTTTATGCGCATTTTTCAGACTTTATGCGCGTTTTTGAAGACATAAGACCTAGCGCATTCAATTCCTGACGTCAAATAACCCCTGTATGCAAATATTCATCAAAATCGTTAGAGCCGTTTTCGAGATTCACGACAGATACAAGAATTACTCATTTAAAGTAATAAGATTCACAACATAATAGCATACAAGTGTTACAAAATTTATCTACGTATGAAAGTTGATAGGCTAGTAGTGCAATATTTTTTATTTACTTGGTAATAACACTACCATTACTTTTCTTGCTTCTTTTATAATACTTTCGCGAATTTCTATTTCACGATCTTGCACTGTAAGTATTTGTTTTCATCAAGTTCACAAACATAACTTATGCAACAATAACAATAATAAAGTTTTAGGTTAGCGCACTGAAAAAAGAAGGCAGTCGTGGGACTACCGACAGAAGTGAAACTGTCATGCATATAGACAATCTTGTTCATGTTATTTTAATTTTTTTAGATTTCAATTTCAAATGTAACAGGATAAAAATAACACAACTTACTAAATGAAGAAGCATAATATCCATTTCAGAAGTATTACCAAGTAAACTATGTTTAAACATCTTACGAAATGAGGAAGCACAATGTCCATTTTAGAGGTCTAAACTAATGTCTAGTCTATGAAATTGGTGTAGAGGTTCCCCTATACGCTGTAAGACAGTCAAGGAATTGTTCGAACTTCGATCTTTCCAAAAAACTGGGACAAGCTAGGCCTATTAATACTTTCGTTGAGGCAAGGTTTGAGGGCTTCTGGAAAATTAACTGCAGACCTTTAAGGGCACTCCAAATCTCTATCTTCGACAATGTTAGCTATAATACACATAACTTAAGTTGTAATTAAGTATGTAATATATTAATTGTATATTTTTTTCTAAATTGTACCTTTTTCTAGTTCTGTACACAAGAAAATAAAAACAAAATTATAAACCTAAAAGTTATGACTTTTTAAAAAACACTTTTTTTATATATTTTTATTGTCATTATTATTATTATATAACTTTTTTATTTGTTGAAATATTTAAAAATCCCGTGTTAGGAACTAGATAATTGTGTTATAATAGACATGTGGTAAAAATTTAGTAAAGATATCTTAGATAGTTTTCAAGAAATGTGTATTATAAATAACAAAAACGTAATTTTCGGGAAACGAGCAAAACGTAAAAGCCAAAATTTAAAAGTTTCAATAAGTAGCCTACCTTTTGCTAATGGCCTCCTGGACTGTATATGGGGTTGTCTGGGCCATCTTCAGCAGCATATTTTTATGTCTTCCAGCTTCCTCTTCAGCAAAGTTCTTTAAAATAACTCACTGTACAATAATGAACACTATAAAAGTGTTTATAGTACCGTACAGCTAATTCATGTGGCCTCTAAAACCATTTATTTCCATGGTAACGCTTACATTATTTTTTTTCGGACATAAAGATAATTATAACCATATCATCTATACTAATATTATAAAGAGGTAAAGTTTGTTTGTTTGTTTGTTTGTATGTAGGGGGTAATCTCTGGCACTACTGAACCGATTGAAAAAATAGTTTTACTAATAAAAAGCTACACTATCCCTGAGTAACATAGACTATAATTCATTTCGGTAAAAACCTTTTTTTACTTTAATATATTTGTAAATTTAGTCGGAAAAAATCTTAGGTTATGACTAGAATGATAAATCAACACATGTATTTACATTTATTACCATAGCAACCAATTGAATAAAATAACAGATAACATAGCTGCTTCAATATTTCCATTAACAGCTAATTTCAAAATTTGAAGCAATTATTTTTGTACTTCCACCTTTTAGGTTAGAGTTTTAAAGTGTAGACCTGAGCCTTGCTGGTTCTTTTAACCATTATTAACTGCTGTTATAAAATATAAGAAATAATTTGGTTTGAATATTTAACATTATTTACCATCTTAGTTTTGAGGTTATTATTAATACTACACCTTTATTATAATTAAACATAACATAGGTTTTTAGAAGGTTCCATTGGGGGTTGGCGTGCGGAGCACGCAGGGGTCTCCCCTAGTGTTGTATATTTTTGTAAAGAGGAAGAACAGGAGAATAAGAAATCATAAAAAACTAAAAAACGATCAAACAATTTTTGAAGTGAAAACTTCTTTAGCGGCGTTGGGCACTTTTTGCTTGGGGAAAAAGCATTGAATTCGCGACCGTTACCACTCGAGATATAGTATGTATTATATATATATATATATATATATATATATATATATATATATATATATATATATATATATATATATATATCCCCAGAGATCTTCGCAGTGTTTCAAACCCAGTAACGTTTCAGACTCAGTAGATTGACTAAAAGTGGTGAGTTCAATACACTGCGAACATCTAATTTATACAGACTAAAACCTGAGACGTTCACAGCCTTTTGGACTCATCTTTATTTTGTTGTAATGGTATTACAATGACGTGATAGTATTGAATTAGTACTTAATATAATTTTTTATCTATAAAGGGTGATTTTTTTAAATGGGCCACCATTGGCATCTCAGAAACTATAAAAGTTACAACAATCTTTAAATGGGGAACCTTTCCTGGTTTTTTGGGAAATTAAAAAATATGTAGTTAAAATATTTATAAATGGCCGCCATTTTCCAATATGGCGGTCAACTTTGAAATTTCTTATGGAAACCCCTACTTTTTATGACGGATTGGATTTAACATGCAATTTTAAGACGTTTTTATTCTTGGTGTTTTTGTTTTGATAAACTTAACCGTTTAGCCGCTAGGAGCGCTGAAAGTTTCAGAAACTCTTATTTCAACAATTATTAAAGAGGCATGTTTTAAAATTTGCAAACAATAAAATTTAACTCAAAGGGTAATATTTTGTACAATGGAAAGTTAAAAACTGATGTAATTTCACAAATACTTAATTTTATACAAAAAATGTACTTAAATTACTGTTAATAAAATCACCTCTCCTACCCCACCCTACAAGTCACAGTGAATCTGTTTAGTAATTTAAATAATATATTTGTGAAAAAGTATGTGCCAGTTCCTGGTACCGTTTATTTAACAGTAATTTAAGTACGTTTTTTGTATAAAATAAAGTATTTGTGAAATAGACACAGCTTTTTAACATTCCACTGTACAAAATATTGTTCTTTGAGTTAAATTTTATTGTTTCAAATGGTAAAACATGCCTCTTTAATAATTGTTGAAAAAAGGGTTTCTGAAACTTTCAGCGCTCCTAGCGACTAAACGGTTAAGTTTATCAAAAAAACACCAAGAATAAAAAAGTCTTACAATTACATTTAAAACTCAAATCTGTCATAAAAAATGGGTTTCTATAAGAAATTTCAAAGTTGACCGCCATGTGTTGAAAATGGCGGCCATTTAGAAATATTTTAACTACATATTTTTTAATTTCCCATAAAACAAGGAAAGGTTCCCCATTTAAAGTTTGCTGTAAAATTAATACTTTCTGAGATCCCAATGGTGGCCCAATTAAAAAATCAAATAAAATAGAAAATTTTTGAGAGGCTGTAGCTCATAAACGGTTTATTTTAGGAAAAAATACAAAAGAATAAAAATATCTTTAATTTGTGTCCTCAATCGAAATTCAACATAAAAAATAGGGGTTTCCATTTGGAAAAATGGCGGAGTTTTTGGAAATGTTAATATTGTATTTTTAATGTAAGGGAAAAAGTAGGGAAGGTCCCCCATTTATTAAAGATTGTTGTAACTTTTATAGTTTCCGAGATGCCAATGGTGGCCCATTTAAAAAAATCACCCTGTATATAAAAGCGAAATACCACTGACTCACTCATCACGATTTCTCAAAAACTACCGAACGGATTGAAATGAAATTTGGTATGTAGCTTTCTCTAGCGCCATAGGTGCTTACTAAGAAAGGGTTTGGAGAAATTCGAAATTTTA
>JAGFPH010011608.1:0-26371 GCA_018207615.1 Philaenus spumarius | reverse complement strand
ACCGAATGGATTGGAATGAAATTTGGTATGTAGCTTCCTCTAGGGCCCATAGGTGCTTACTAAGAAAGGGTTTGAAAAAATTCGAAATTTTAGGGGTGTTTGGGGATCAAAGTTATTAAATCACGATTTCTTCAAAACTACCGAACGGATTGGAATGAAATTTGGTATGTAGCTTCCTCTAGGGCCATAGGTGCTCACTAAAAAAGGGTATGAAAAATTTCGAAATTTTAGGAGGGGTTTGGGGGGGATCAAAGTTACTAAAATCATAATTTCAGATCTTTTATTATTATGACAATAGTGCTTTTATTATTTAAGATATATATATATATAAAAGCCAAATACCACTCACTGACTGAATACTTAAAAAGAATACAATTACGTTAAAAAGACTGAAAATACCAACCACCACGGGCAACGCCGTACGGGTCAGCTAGTATAGTTATATTTCTGTAAGTCTTAACATTCACAAACTAATAATTGAAATGACATCATTATACAGTATTTATAAAGTCGCTTAAACCCCCTGTATTGTTTTTGTTATTCATAAACTTTGTATATATCTTGCGTTGCATAACAGAACCAATTTTTGGCATATCTGAACCTTTCTTATTTTGGGATTCTTGAAGGGGGTAGGATGTTAAACAATTTCAAATATAAAGGTAGGTCTTGTAATCCACCATTGAAAAGCTTATTTAAGAGAACGAGAATGGCGCAAACTAGAGTCACTCAATTTCAAAGTAGTTTTTGAGAATATAGAAAAAGTAAATGTATCTATTATTGAATTTTAAGGGCAGTTACTCCAATTCATTACTTCGACTACCAGATCTGAAGCAAGGTCTGACTAAAACCTTTACAATAGCTATTTTCAGTTAAAGAAGCAAACTCAAAACTTTTTCTATGGATAATTAAATTGTATAAACTGTACAAAAAAGCAGGTAAAACCAAAAACAAATATATGAAAGAAAAAAGGTTTCAATAAATCTGGAAAGAAAGACCAGTATCGATAATTAAGGCAAGCCTGTACACTACCAAGCAAAGGATTCATTTAACGGAAATTAAAAAGACCAGGAAAATTTATGAAATTCCACAAAACCAACTCTTCTGTAAATTCTATTCCAGGTGCCTTTTGTTCCTCAAAGAAGCAGTCCCAGAACAACTAGAATAAGTGATAACACACACAATTTGGGAAAAATACTAATTTATTAGCTATTATTAGACCCTAACTAATAGCGATTTGTTATAAATTATTAGCTAATAACTATTAGCTATTTGTTATAAATTATTAGCTATTGAAAATTTTAAGTCCTCATGCACTTAAGAAATAGTTTTTAGACAAATATTTAAATAGTTTTTAGACCCAATTAAATAATTTAGAATCTAATTTAATCTAATCTATTTAAATGAAAATTGTGTTAATTATTTTGAACAATAATTTTAATGAAAATAATGTATTTGATATAAATAATAGTAATAAGGTTAGCGACATTGTAAGTTAGGAAAAATTAGAAGTAGTTTCAGTAGAAAATAAACATAGCGTAAGAATAAAAGAGGTATTCTTTATGAACTACTAGGATCTGTAGTGAAACTGGTTACAGGAAGTCTAGATGCTCTCGTTGGATAAAGGTATGACAAATTGATTAAAGATAATCAGTTATAATAATCAGTAATAATATTGCAAATGAAATTGCATCATTATATTCACCTAACGTTTTTGTAGTACACATGTATTGTCCAAAAAACACGATAACACAAAAAATAAAATCTCATAACTAGTTAAATGTAAAAAAGTACATTTACAATTTGCAGCTGTATTTTGAAGAAATTTACCAAACTAAAATTTTCGCAGTAAATCGGAGGTGAATCGCTTTTCCTGGTGAGCAGCCACTGTGTATTAATAGGCTAGAGAACGACATCCTTAAAGATGCGATATGTTTCGTTGTGCTATCATTTAGCGTTTAATTTATTGTGTTTACAATTAAAGTACTCACTAATAGGTTTAATACTTCAAACATAAACGTTTAAGAAGTCAAAACTACTCATAGAATGTGCATTTGACATAATGACTAGTAAAATGCAACTATTAGGCCCTAAAGCTATATCGTAGTTAATCTGAGCCATATATTATTGTATAATGTAGGCCTATTGCTTTGTAAAATAGTCTTGCAATTATGTGCTACCATTGGACGTGTCATGTAGTTTCCAATGTGATAATGGACTAAGTCACTCCATAAATTCAATAATAAAAACATGACTACAAAATAAATTATAAAATAAATAAATAATTGTATTTTAAGAAAAAAAAAAACGATGGCGGACAAAACTATTAGGTCTACGTTCTGTTGAACAATACACTTGTAAGAAGTTAAACCTACTTTGCAGTAGGTTTTGGAAGAAACATTTAACTATAAACCCGTTTTCTGCACGTAGGCGTTCTCTACAATCAATGCATCAAATACGTTTTACTTTTATATCAAAAGATTCGTGGAGTCAAGTTTTACAAATTGTTTTCAAACTATAACTTCATCAAAATGAAGTTGTCTTTATAAGGTTCCTTTGCAAGTATAGTTAAAACATAACATTAAGAACCTAATGTAAAATTATGAAACCATATTGTAGAAATGTTAACAACACCGGTTTGTCGGTAGAGTAGGGTGTCTTAAGAAATGAATTTAACAATAGAATTATTTCTGACCCTTATTAGGGGATGGCAGCTCCTCGACCCTTACGTAGAGGTACATTCACTCTAACAATATTGTTTTCACATCTAGACCTATTCTACAAAATAATTTGGATTTTTTAAAGTTGGAATCATGAAGGTATAATTGAAGACATACGTAAATGTTTACTGTAAACAATTTTCCTACTTATATGAAATTGCTTTAGTTGGAATTGGGTTTAGTATTTGTTGTAAATCAATAATAGGCCTAGTACATTTGTTGCAACATGTTTGAATGAATATTTTGGTGCTATTCTGTGCTAAAATATTGTTGTGTTTGCTCAATTCTAGAGACTCCAAGAAGCAATTTTACGATTTAGTTGATCAAGTTTCATATTATTGTAAATTGAGCATGATGTGTTAGTTGCAAGATCTCTGTAATATAACAAATCTTTTAATTTCAAAAATATAAACTAACTATTTAAGAACGAAAGGAAAACCAGAAATTTCTTTTGGTACATGTAGTCATTTGAGTTAAACTTTCCATGCAGTAATTCTACTTTAAAACTTTTAAAAATTGTTCACACATTTCATTTTAAAATTGCTGTTATTATCACATTATTATGTACGCTTAAATTACATTTTATCTACCTTATTTTGTATGTGGATGAAACCATGTTAAAAAGTTAGGACACATTTTTATAATTTTGTAACCTGGTTGTCAACCTGCTTCATCGTAATGTTTGATCTGAGATATGGATCGAACAGCATGAACTAGTCTTTATCAATTGCAAAATTTTGTTTCATATTCAAATAGAAATTACGACTATAATAGAGCTGATGGTATTTTGATATACGTTAAACATATTGCGTAAATTGTATTACTGCAGACGTACTGTAGCTGCGGTTAATGTGGCAGAATACAGCCCAGTCAATAAAGGAAGGTTTTGTGTCGGAACTCTTTTTGGAAGAGCTGATTTTTTCAAGGGTGATAGACTTTGATTAGAGGATAATTTTCCTAAAAGTCCCCGAAAATTCCAATGGAGCTTCCCCCCCTACCCCCCTTTAAGTTTAAAAATTTACACTTTTATGCAATCGCATACAACTTTTTAACCAAAAGTTTGTTAAAGTTGTTTTATTTACAGATTTATTCCCTGATAAATGTTTTACAACTTTTATTATAAGATAGTTTATGATAAGTGCAGAAGTTTTTCCGTAAATTAACGAAATGTTGTAAAAAACAATATTTTTTTAGCCACCTATCTAAGTTTTTGCAAAACCATATTTTTATTCGTCACCAAATGAAAAATGCTACGGATAAAAGTTGTAGCACATATATTCCTGAGTAAATTTGTATGTAAACATGTACAATTATGTGTATTACTCAACTAGTAACATAGAAAACAGTAGCTAGGTTTTGAGCGCGTGAGCGCCCGGGAGTAGGCGGGCGTAGGCGAAAGGCGCGTTATCTCACGTATGTCTATTCAATTAGAGATTAATATTGAAATTACAACATCTATTTTTAACACTTATAATCGTACTAGCCTATAGTGTGCCCACCTTTATTTTGTAATTTAGTAAATAGTTGTGTATAATCATTGTATTTGGATAACTTAATAGAACTCCGATCCAATGCAATATTTTGTTCCACTGGAAATTCGACTTATTTGGCGCTATCTATTGGGGAAACGAAGGAAGCTGGTTGGAAACACCAATGCTTACAATGCTTTCTCCCTAGCGCTACATCGCGGCGCGATCATGTACTATTTTCGCGAACACCTTTTTTCCGGCACACAACCCCCGTATCGATGCAAGATCTATGGTATAATCAAAATAACATTAGAGTGATATGTTCAGTAAAAGTTGTTTTTCTGATTGTGTCATTATTGAAAAAGAATTTGAATTTTATTCATAATTAATTATTGTACACACATTTGTATGCCAGATTTAGTTCGGTGGCTTTCAAGGTCTCTAGATAGGAAAGGTTACCTCATAATGCTCATAGTCATGTAAACAAACTCAAACCCCTCGACCCGTTCCCTGTCCAGTGACGTCATTATAGTATAAAAACACCGCGCTACCATGAAAGATGTATGTTTCGTCGTACAAATCACCTCATTCTTTTAAAAATAGATGTATTAAACTATTTTTGGGGTTGCAGTTTTTTTAAATGATACTTAATTTACACATTTCAACATTTGTAATTGTAAGAATATATCTTAACCTTTTCAAAAACATGATGTTTATGTCATTAATTTGCAATTTACAATAATAACAAAAGTATAATCATACAAATTTTAATTTATATTTTTACTGACTAAAATTTAAAATAAAAAGCTATCTTGGTAATACATTTTAAATCATATAACTAAAAAGCAGTCATTAAAATTGTATTTAATATTTTTTACAGAATAAAAAAGAAAAAAAATGCAATCACGATAATACATTTAATCTATATAATAAAAATTAAATGCTATTCGTTGGTAAGCATCACTTGAGAACGGCTGGACTGATTTTGCTATTTTTTGTTTTAAAATGTTCGTAATAGTCCGAATTAGGTTTTTATGAAAAGACATTTTTGTGTGGGGTAACGTAAATACAGTGTGGGGTAACGTTTTAACTTATTTTTTTAAACTAAATGTAACAAATAAAAACTAATGTTTAACTTTAATTTTCTTTCAATTCGTGTGTTCTGTCCGGACGAGCCGAAGTCTCGAAAAAGTGTTGAAATGGGGTTGCTACCCCTATAAAATAAATACAAATTTAACTACCTTCCTACAAGCTGTAAACCTAAAATTATGTAATATTAAGGTATTTTTAAGAGAATAGAAAACTATTTGCAATTTGATTATTAGGCCTAAGTCAGTGGGATAACTACCCTTAAAATTAAATTAAGAAATAGGGAAGCATTGCTGGTCGACTAGTTTGTAATAATAAATAAAAATACGATCTAACAAATTTTAATTTATGAAATGATATATCAGTTCTTCCTTCTTGTTTTGCTTTTGAATAATAATATTTGCAAGTTGCAACCGCACAAATGGAACCACCTTTAGGTTTATTTATTGATTTTCTATCCATTGTAGGCCTAAATAATATATTTCTTCTACCTACACTTCTAAAACACTTTATATACACTAATTTAAAAAAAGTTTAAGTTTAAACAAAAAACACAAGCCGTCAAACATTTACAAATAATGAGTAACGCGTATAAACGTAAACGACAGAGCTTTGATCACTGTCTAGGTATACTAATAACTACGTCACAGCCCCCACTCCACTTTTTTTGATATTTCCCGAATGAGGTAACCTTTCCTATCTAGAGACCTTGGGTGGCTTTAACCTAGCCTTGTTATATTAGGCCATTCCATTATCCACCACCTATGGACCCGCCGTGTCTCGGACTGGCCAAACTGGCAGCTGTTTTAAATTACGAACTACTGTCTAACTCATTGCATTTATTTTGAATACATCGTTGTTACCAGATGTATTGGCTTTCTACGTTGAGAAGGGGTTTTTGTATCGATCTTAGCATTTTTTCCACAAAGAAAACAATCACCTTTAAAATCAAATCGCTCTTCGGTACTTCTCAAAACAATGGTGGCAATGATGAGGTTGAAGGTAAATTTATATTAGGAATCTCCGATTTTCTGATAGTTACTACAATTTTTGTAGGCCGTGTATAGTTTAGTCTACACTTTTTGTGGTCGGTTATTTTTTGTTGACCTTTTAACTTTTCACTTAATCCATCTTTGAGTCTTAAACTGGTTTCAATAATAGTTTTTAGCCCCTTCTCAACCACTACAGTATTCGTTTCTAATTGTTCTCCACAAAAAACACAAGACTATTTTAACGTGTCCATTGTTACAAAGTTATCAAACTAATTACAATTTAAAATTATCTAAGAATAATAAATTAAAACTCATTGTGAAATTTCCTTAGTACATACTTTAATGATACAATCTTCGATTTAACTAAATCTTTCAGGATTTAGAAATGATTTGTCTAGTTACTTACTCTACATTGCTAGCTCTGGGATGTACTTGAAATGTATGTTAAAGTACATGAAATATAGGGGCTAATAAAGTTTTTCCTACAATGTCAACTATCCCTGAAACGTTAGATCAAACGGACGCTGTTAAATGCAGTAAAAATTATTTTAGGAAATTATAGCACCTTTTTTCTTCATCTTACACCACGGGCGCAGTCGGCTCACGCTTTCGCCTACGCCCGTCGACTCCCGGGCGCTCACGCACTCAAAACCTAGCTACTGTTTTCTATGTTACTAGTAGAGTAATACACATAATTGTACATGTTTACATACAAATGTACTCAGGAATATATGTGCTACAACTTTTATCCGAAGCATTTTTTCATTTGGTGACGAATAAAAATATAGTTTTGCAAAAACTTAGATAGGTGGCTAAAAAAATATTGTTTTCTACAACATTTCGTTAATTTACGGAAAAACTTCTGCACTTATCATAAACTATCATATAATAAAAGTTGTCAGTTCTATCATATAATATAATATAATATTTATCAGGGAATAAAACTGTAAATAAAATAACCTTAACAAACTTTTGGTTAAAAAGTTGTATGAGATTGCGTAAAATCTTCATTTTTAAACTTAAAGGGGGGGGGGAGGGGGAAGCTCCATTGGAATTTCGGGGACTTTTGAGAAATTGTCTCTTTAATAGTAATCTACTACTGGGAGAAAATTCAGCTTTACCAGAGAAAGTTCCGACATTCACTGTGTTTGGCCCTTTATTGACTGGGCTAATAAGAAAATTGATTTATTTTATTATACAGATTGTATATAGGCTATAGTTTATTGGCGGCTCGGATATATTTATAGAAGAATTACATTTTTTACTCAGATAGATACTAATGCGACCAAATTTTAATAGGAGATTTTCATCTAGATTTATTAAACAAGAATAAACAAAGAATTAATTACTCCACATTTTTGGCAAATTACGGTTTTAAAACATTATTAAAATAACTGACAAGAGTAGTAAATAATTCAGCAACATGTATTGATCGTGCGTTGATTCAGCAACAGAATAAACGAAAGGTTTAAAGTAAATATTAAATACAAGATTCTAGGTACGACATTACAGATCACTGTGCAATAATTTTAGTCCTATTGTTATCAGAAGTTTATAAATTGCAACCTGAAGTTAGGCCTTTTAAAACTATTGACTATAATAAGCTAAACAAACATAATGCTTTGAGTGACTGTTCAAATGTTTACAAGTGTGCGAATGTAAATTCAGCTTGTTAAACATTTTTTTTAAATATTGGAAAACAATATAGATTTATGCGTATGTTACAAATTCCCGACCGTCTATAAAAAAATTAATACAACCCTGGATTACGAGCTACTTATGTTTTTAAATTAATAAAAGTATTCAGCTACATAGACGATTAAAGAAACATCCCAATGACCCAAAAATAAAGGAAAGGTTTAAAAAATGTAAGATGGAGATACAGGATGACATAAAGGAGGCTAAATCTTATTAGTGCTATGTTTAATAGTACTATAAATGTTATTATAATATGTTTAAACATTGTGAAGGAAATGTAGGCAAGGCTGCAATGTATGATTCTAAATGAGATCACGGATCAAAGACGTGAGTCTTGAAGAGGTATACATTTGCAAAGGCAAAATGGAACTGATCATACTGATCTATTAATAATAGCTAATTAGATTTATTCCTATATTTTTAATTCTGTAAATGTTATTAGAACATAATTTCTAACAAATTGTTCTACATTTTCAATGTACGAAACAATGTCATTTTAAGGACCTCGAAACGAAAATTTGTATATTTTTAACACCGGGCGAAATTGAGAAATGATCCGTGGGCTAAATTATATACCTCTTTAAAAAATAGTGAAACTAAAATGATTTCGAAACATTTGAAAACGAAGGACTTAAGTAATCCCTTATTCACTTATCAGCAATAATAATGAATGTATACCGTATATCATGATCAAGAAAAACGTAAAATAAGCAGTCTTACCTAAACTATTTAATTTGAAACAAAATGACAATTCTGGGTTTAAAAATTAAAGTTTCCATTTGTCTTTTTCCAAAGTAAATTTTTTACAGAATTCTGCTGTAGGTTGCATCTCACTTCTGAGAACAAAGGTGGGCTCTCATAATACAGCATGCACAAAATACTTACAAAATAATGTTACATATTTCGTATTCTAGTTTCAGTACATAAAATATATAAAAAGTTAAACCTGGTCTGGTCACCTGGTACCGGTACTTATTTATTCCGTACTATTTTCATCGTGTTTAAAAAGTAGAAAGGCAAAGTACTTTTATTTGATCAATACCGTTAGACAACCTACAGTGTGCATTCTCGAACATAGTAGTCAAAGTTACGATGGTAAGGTCTTCAAATTAGTTTTTTAAAATTTATTTTAGCAATGAAAAACGATGGTTTTAGGATAATTTTGGTTGTTGTAAACAATTACCAAGAAATTTTGTTTAACATTTTTTGTCAATAACTTAGTTATCCTTTGACCTACAGAAACGAAAAATAAGCATTTTGTCTGTCGTTATTAATAATTTTGTCTCTTGTACATTTTTTATAAATTAACGGTTTTCAAAATATTCCATCTTAAAATTTGTAACGGCCGCTTTTTTTAAAAATTATAAAAATACATTATTTGTGTTTGGTACACTTGTAAATCTTAGCATACAAAATGCTTATTCCAAATTTGAAATCGACATTTCATCTATTTCTATACCTCGAGCAAAGATTCGTGAAGGCTGAGAGCTTAGGACGGTCGGGGAGATGTCCCTACACCTAATAAGCCCTCGCTCGGCCGCTCCAGGTTTTGGTCATGAGTCACCTACTGGGCTTAAGGCACAGTCGGTACAATTTTTAGCATTTCGCCATAAAGTGTAAAAATAACGTCATTTTTGTAATCTGCATCAAATAACAAGAACATTAGGTTCAAATACGATATAATTACAATGCTATTAAGTATTCACTTTTTTTTTTAAATAAGACAGTTTACAGAACAAGATATATTTTTAATATACTTAATAGCATCGTAATTATATCGTAACTACATCCTCAGCGATGTAGTGCCATCTCGTCCAAGTGCTATCTCGTCCAACACCCTATTTCCTAGAAAAGAGTGTCATCTCGTCCAGCTCAGTTTTACAGTTGAATAAACACATTAATTAGTGCCATCTCGTCCAAGTGAAAACTTGACAAGGGTTGAGGAAGGTAACGCAGGTAGCCTGTGGTTGTGCGCCCTCGCCTACCACCTTCACCGCTCTCCCACCCCTTTGTTTACATGTGGACACTGCCAATTTAAACCTCATTTATTATAAATTTATACTTCGACTTAACGAGACAAAACAATCGATAGTTTGAATTTTTACTCTAAACGTTAATAACTTGCTTAATTATTAACAAATCTTTATAAAATTTTAATATGTTTTTTATATAGTTAATTAGAACATATGTGGAAAGTTTGAACCAAATCGGTTTGTAATGATAAGTTTTCGATTAAAATTTATTTCAATAAAGATCGAAAATTGAGTACATTATTATAGAAAAACGTTTATATCTTAAAAACTAATCAAATATAGATTCCTTATGAAATTTACTATAAATTATCAAGTTTTTATTAATATGTATTATTTACAAGTTCTAAGATTTTGAAATAGATTTTGAAACAACCCCTAAAACTATACATATTATTTATTTACTTTCCTTAAAGCTAGAAAGCTGAAATTTTTTACATTTATTTCTTAAAATCCCATAGGCCTATAAAAAGTAAACCAGTTTTACTTTTTGCCACGTTCTGCTAAGGGGTGGAAATGTAGTAATAACCCTAAAACAATTAATAATTTTTATACTTTCCTGAAAGTTAGAGAGCTGAAATTTTGCACATTAATTTATTACAAGATGCATATAAATAAACCAGTTTTACATTTTGTAACGTTCTGAAAAGGGATTGAAAACTAGCAAAAACCCCTAAAACTATAAATATTAATTGAATAACGTTGAGGAACGTGAAATTTGGTACATATATGCTCATAGGCGCTAGAGACGCACTAAGAAATAATACTACCAGACATCACCAATATACTGTTATAAGACAATTAAATAAATTGTATAAGTAATAATATTTAATTGTATTTAATATACTAAAATGAATAGTTTCCGAGTAAATTGGATGTAAATCACGTTTTACCACTTTTGAAGTTTTTTTCCTTTATTAGCGCGCTCTAGTGGCTATATAGTTGATCGTAGAAATACATGCCTCGTACATAAAATGTGGAAAACATAAATGTGACAAAAATTAAACTAAAACTAAACCTTCCTCTATTTGTCCTTTTTTACGCATTAGTACGAAGTGCATGTTTTTGCTGTTTTACACAAGGTATGAAGATGGTTAAATATTGCTTTCCCGGCATCAGTGAAGTGTATAAATACTATATTTATAAAGAATAAAGATAAGGTTTGTGTATTTATAGTAGTTTCGATTGACACGCTAAAGTAATCAAATACCTTGCTGTTTTACGCAATGTATAGAAGACCCTTAATAAAAAGAATTAAACGTTCGAATAGTTTTTGTAGACCTGTCAAGTAAACAATAGCATAGGGTTTTGGACGAGATGGCACTAGTTGGCAGGTAGAGAATTACCCCCCGCCCTACGTTCGTGGAATTTGGACGAGATAGCACTTGGACGAGATGGCACTTGGACGAGATGGCACTTGGACGAGATGGCACGACACCCTCTCAGCCGCCACGAATTTTTGCGCGAGGTGTTCCAGTGAGTTTTGTAAAAATCTAAATGGCTGATTGCGCCTAAACTAAGCCTAATTCGAAAAATGTCACTGAACATTTTTTAGAATAAATCCGATCCTGTATAGCCCGCTAAGGTTTTTAAGGACATCCTGCATACAGTTGTCCAATTTTATATATGTTACATTATCCTGACTACTTAACTCCTACTTCGTTTTGTAACTATACAGTAGATTTGAGCTAGTTGTTCTCTGTTTAGCCCTGCATTGGTACGTGCAATTTAAAACGCTGCAGAATTAAAATTTGAATTAAATGCAAAAGTGGATAGTACGGAAATCGTCCAAGAATAGACACAATATGTTTTTTGACAAAAATACTTTTACTTTTACTTTGTCGGCATATTTTGGCAATGTAATACATATTTTAGGAGTGGTTAAGTTGTGTGTGAAAATGTCTGTCCTTCATTTTGAAACTAAAGTTATATAACGGGTTTTGTTAACAATAACGTCAAAATACTTTTACCTGGTGAAACTGCAAGTCACACGTGGGCATATTAGACCGGGATCTGAAGGGGGTTGAGTATGCATTGAAAGCCTGACGCAATTTTATTTCTGATTATTGTTATAGGCACTATAGTGATCATGAAAAGCCATGTTGTCGCCCTCCCCCCCCCCCCCCCCAACTCAGCGTGGTCGACATCGCCAGGGGGAGGAGGGAATATGGTGGGGGCGCCGTTTATTTAAACGCTTATAAATTGAGAACCGTTTAAGATAAAACATTGAAAAAAGTGACAATATACTCCATAAAATATGAGCTTTAAAAAAGGTTATTACGTTTATAGTCGTATAGTTGTTGGTTTATGAGTAAAGAGCATTTTTATTGGTAAATGAACAAAAATAGTGATTCAAATAAGCAAAACCAAGAGTTTTGTACTAAGAAAATCACTAAATAGGTCAAATATAGTCTTTTAAGTTATTAAAAGTGCTTCAATAAATTTAAGAAAGCACGTTGAACAGTTAATGATACTGTAGAGGTGTTTTATACGTAGCACTAATATATACAAGTGCTCCGCGCGCGCCACTGGCGACAAAAAACCCCACATTTTATACCTTGTTCTAGTTTTTTCTAATGTTTAGTATGAAGGACTGGTTTGACAAAAAAAAAAAAACTTATTCAGTCTTTTTTTTAAAGAACAGTAAATTTACTACAACTTAAAATGAAAATCATCTTCCTGATGATAATACTTTTCGAGTTGCAGCCATTCAAATTTCAAGCATATTTTCAAATTTTTTTAGTTTTTAGATAGCACTTGTGTTTTTTCCCCGTGAAAAAAGGGGTTTTCAGCAAAACTGATAAGGACTAACTTTAAAGTAGAGAAATATAACTTTAATATGTGACCAAAATGGGATTTCTAACATGAATAGCTTCTTAGATACAGTTGTTTGAATTTTGGGTACACTTCCAAGAAATACATAATATTATGGAATGTAAAAAAAAAAATTAAGTAGTTGAAAAATTTAAGTAGTTAGTACTAGGAAATATCGTAAAATTACATTACATTAAAAAATTTATTTAGCAAAATAAAAAATGTTTTGAAAGGCCTGGGATTGAGGTAAGTTCTTTGTCTAATTCACTACCCTTTCCTCCTCAGACGGTTGAAACTTATCAACATTGAAAAGGGGAACCACGCAAACACTCTCGAGTACAGTCAAATTAGACCCAAACTGGAGAATCCAAAAAAAAAACAAAGGTCTGATTTTTGAAGTTGTTCATTACTCTCTGCTCTAAACGTGGTAAAAATTCTCCTCCGATATAGCGTCAGGATTGTCGCCAAGATATTGTCAATTTAAACACGTTTTCAACTAAAACTAGAGAAATACCTTACTTTTACTCCTCCATATCTCCAAAACTATTGATCGCAGCAAAAAAGTATAGAACCATTTTTGTAGTGAATTTAATATACTTTAAAATATTATAGAACAATCTAAGCTCTAAAGTGAAGGGTTTATGAAATATTCACAAAACAAGTAAAAAAACACTTTTTTTACCCTTTCTACCCCCCACACCCCCAAACCCGACGCTATATCGGTGGAGACTTTTTAACACATTTAGAGCAAAGGATAATAAACAACTTCCAACAATCAGACATTTTTTTTTTATTCTCCAGTTTGGGAATGTTTAAGTCTAATTTTACTTACCACTCTGGATCATCATCGCCCAGTTCGCGTTTCAATTTTGAGATAAATGATGTCGTCCTATTTCCGGCACATTGTCACACGATTCACCACAGAAAAACGAACATATATGGCTAAACATTTCAATCCTGCTTTCCGACATCCACACGAACCAAGGTGTCATTGTAACTGGACGAGAAACCTAGAGTTGACTGTAGTTCAATGAGGTGCTTTGATCCAAATTTGTGGTAAAAATACACAACTCCAAGAAAAAGTGAGGATAAAAATGAGCAAGGTCGAAATGTGCAGCTATTAGGGCATGTGACATTGCGACATAAAGAATGGAGAATACAAAGGTAGAAAGAAATGAAAATGACATGCAACTTATTATTAAATTTATAAATGAACAAGACAACCCTTTAGAGTTGAGAAACATAGTTAGTAGAGTTATTGTCACAGAAGAAACATCGAAATTCCTATTTAACTTACAAGAAAATGGGAAAATTCTGTTAAAAAATTTTAAGAGGAAAAGAATTGTTGACAAATAAAAGTTTGTACGAGGCAATCAGGAGGAGCCCTAAGATGACAATGTCTTCAACAATGCCTGAAAAACAGCAAAAGAAACAAAGAAAACCCTTTCACCAACAAATATTAAGTCAAAAGTAGTTCTAGCATATCAAAGGTATATTCACATCTAGGATCTGTTAAGCCATGAGTTATTAGACTATCCGAAAAGTTTAGCTTAACCAAATAACATTTCAAGAAAAGTGTTAATATGTCTGACTTGATACTCACTATTCGATATCACTAAAAGTAAAGTAGGCCTATTGTTAAATGAAAAAGCAAAAATAACAACTGTAATATTTTACTGTAAAAGAAGTTATATAACATTTTTTATTTTCCTAAATATAAACTCTTTCATTTAATGTAATGTAAAGTTATTTTATGTAACTGTACCCTTTTTTAACAACTTAAATTTTTAAATTATTTTTCGTTTTTTACATTCCGTATTATTTATTTCTTTGAAGTGTACCCAAAATTCAAACAGCAGTATCTCAGAAGCTATTCATGGTAGAAATCCCATTTCAGTCACATATTAAAGTTATATTTCTCTACTTTAAAGTTAGTCCTAATCAGTTTTGCTGAAAAACCCTTGTTTCACGGTGAAAAACACAAATGCTATCTAAAAACTAACAATTTTTGAAAATTTTAAAAATTTGCTTGAAATTTGAATGGCTGTAACTCGAAAAGTATTATCCGCAGGAAGCTGATTTTCATTTTAAATTGTGGTAAATTTACTGTTCTTGAAAAATGGATCGAATGATTTTTTTGGTGAAACCAGTCCAAAAAATTAGAAAAACTAGAACAAGGTATAAAATGGTGGGGTTTTTCGTCGCCGGTGGCGCGCGCTTAGCTCTTGTGTGTATATTAGTGCTACATATAAAACACCTCTACAGTAGCATTAACTGTTCAACATGCTTTCTTAAATTTATTGAAGCACTTTTAATAACTTAAATGTCTATATTTGACCTATTTAGTGATTTTCTTAGTACAAAACTCTTGGTTTTGCTTATTTGAATCACCATTTTTGTTAAATTACCAATAAAAATGCTCTTTACTCATAAACCAACAACTATAAACGTAATATCCTTTTTTAAAGCTCATATTTTATGGAGTATATTGTCACTTTTTTCAATGTTTTATCTTGAACGGTTCTCAAGTTATAAGAGTTTTAATAAACGGCGCCCCCATCATATTCCCCCCTTCCCCTGGGGGTCTCGACGACGCTGGGGAGTGACGACATGGCTTTTCATGATCACTATAGTGTCTATAACAATAATCAGAAATAAAATTGCGTCAGGTTTTCCATGCATGCTCAACCCCCTTCAGATCCTAGACTATTGAGTTCCCAAACTTTATATTTGGTAAGCACTTTAATTTTCATGACAGAAATTCTTCCACTTTGTTGGAATAGATGGCCAGTGCAATAAATATTTCAAGAGGAAATAAGTTGTCAGTCAAAATATTTATGGCCTTGTTTTGGTTACAGCAACATTTATGGTTACTGTACCTTTGGGGACTACATAGTTGCCAGATGGAACAGATACAGTGTTGCCGTCAATTGTAGGCCTACCTTTCCTAACTTAGGGTTCAGTCTTTTTCAATTCCTTAGATGTGGTTGTATCTTTGTTGCTTCTTTGTGTTATTTGAATGTGTCCAATATGTTATAAATTACATAAGTTATTCTCAATCCTAAAATATTACTCCACTTAAAGCGTTCTACATTTCAATGAAAATGGAAAAATTATTTATTTGTTTTGACTACGTCGAAAAGTGTTTGCCTATCAGTAATAAATTTGTCTCAGATTGTTAAATAATATATATAACTAGTTATAAAGAAGTAAATTTGTCCAAATTAAAAATTCACTTACATACTTTATGAATCAATTAATCAATTACGAATAGTTACAGAGTTTTGATTTATCTAGGAACCCGTTATATACTGGCAATAAAACGGAAACTTTGGTTACAAACTGAAATGAAATAAAAGATGTAAATTACAAATCCATAATATGGAATAGTTGCGGGTTTTTCGAATAGTAATACATTACTGTGCATATTCTTCCTAGAAACAATGTACAGTTTTATTAAAACCTAGAGGGGTCTGCCCCCTGCTCGCTTTGCTCGCCAACCCCCGCGGTGAAGTAAACGCAAACAGATTACCACTTATGAGACAAAGGTGTCAATCATGGTAAATATAACAATTAATATTTATTGTTTTGAGGTTGTTTCAACCCTTAAATCAAAATTAATTCTAGTCTATGTTACTCAGGGATAGTGTAGCTTTTTATTAGTAAAACTATTTTTTTGACACCCCATGTATTTTTGTGAAAAGTCGATGTTTTACTTACATTGTTTTAATTTTAAATTGGTCCATCCTAAGCATACTCTACATTGACGACGTGAGAATTAATGTACTGTAGGGCACACCTTGTTGAATCACATTTTGAACTAAATAAAATATTTGCTAAATCATACACATTTGAATAAACTGGTTTTTTAAGAAATATTTTATTAATAGATGACCCAACTTTCAACCAAATTTCAAACCAAATTTCCTAACCAAATTTCAATAAATTTTTGGCGATCGTTTTGAGAATTTGTTGAATTTGAGCTGTTGAAAAATGCTAACAATGAGGGAAATAAACGTATTTCTGTGTAATCATTGTACCTATTAACGATTGTGGAAATGGTTATTAAATTTGAGAAGGAGTACATTCAGAAGAACGCTGATTACAAATTTTACGTGCGAGATGAATTCTATCCACAATACACCGCTGAAATTCAATTCAATTCAATTTATTCTATTTCCTTATAATAACAGTACAAAAAAATACATAATTTTAAATACAAGGAAATTTGCCCACATAGGCATTAGCCTGTGCGTGGGCACGAGACGCATCTGAAATATTCACAACAAGGAAGACATATTTTAGGCCTAGTCTACATTAGAAATTTACAATTTAAATACAATATAGGTTGAGTGGGAAGTGCCAAACGGAGGAATTCAAGTCAATATCGGACTAGAATAACCCGGGTCAAAAAATTAATACTGAATCGAAACACTGAGTATTTACAATATTAGTGAGCGAGATAGTGTATGACAAGTTGGGTAAATAAATTTGCTACCTGTAAATGACTAAAATGACATTCTCAGTACCGTCCCTTCCCAAGTCCAGAAGCCAATTGGTAATATTTGTCTTAAATGTCTGAAGTTTAAAGTTGTTAAACATACGTAAGTTATCAGGAAGATTCCTGTATAAAACATGAGCTATGTAATGCAAATTCGTGACCGAGTAACTCTTACTTAATTTTTTAATTAAAACTCCAAGCGATTTAGAGCTGCGTGTCAAACGTTGATGGTCGGTAATTTCGAAAATATCTAGGCAAAAATATGAATTTTTTAATGTAATGTAATTTGATGTTATTGTATGTGACTGTACCCTAGTACTAACACTTTAATTTTTCAACTACTTTATTTTTTTTTTACATTCCATAATATTACTTATTTCTTGGAAGTGTACCCGAAATTCAAACAGCTGTATCTCAGAAGCTATACATGGTAGAAATTCCATTTTTGTCACATATTAAAGTTATATTTCTCTACTTTAAAGTTATTCCTTATCAGTTTTACTGAAAAACCCTTGTTCCACGGTGAAAAAACACAAATGCTAACTAAAAACTAACAATTTTTGAAAATGTTTTAAATTTGATTGAAATTTGAATGGCTGCAACTCGAAAAGTCTTATCCTCAGGAAGATGATTTTCATTTTAAATTGTGGTAAATTTACTGTTCTTTAAAAAAGGATTTTACGATTTATTTTGTCAAACCAGTCCTTCATACTAAACTTTAGAAAAAAACTAGAACAAGGTATAAAATGTTGGGCTTTCGTCGCCGGTGGCGCGCGCGGAGCACTTGTATATATTAGTGCTACGTATAAAACATTTCTATAGTAGCATTAACTGTTCAACATGATTTCTTAAATTTATTGAAGCACTTTTAATAACTTAAATGTCTATATTTGACCTATTTAGTGATTTTCTTAGTACAAAACTATTGGTTTTGCTTATTTGAATCACCATTAATGTTCATTTACCAATAAAAATTATCTTTACTCATAAACCAACAACTATACGACTATAAACGTAATAACCTTTTTAAAGCTCATATTTTATGGAGTATATTGCCGCTTTTTTCAATGTTCTATCTTGAACGGTTCTCAAGTTATAAGCGTTTTAATAAATGGCGCCCCCACCATATTCCCTCCTCCCCCTGGCGATGTCGACCACGCTAGGGGGCGACAACGTAGCTTTTCATGGTCACTGTAGTACCTACAACAATAATCAGAAATAAAATTGTGTCAGGCTTTCCGTGCATACTCAACCCCCTTCAGATCCTGGACTAAATAAGGAGAACATTGTAAACGACGTAATGGCTTTAGTAGGTGACGATAGCTATATTACACATTTATCCAGAACTATCAAATAAACAAAACTATTCTATTTAATTTAAGAACATAATTAATTATTATATTTATTCGTAACATGCGTATAAATAGATATACACATCCTGTGAAAAAAAAAGATTTTCTACGATTAAATGTTATTATTTTAAATTAAAACTGTATGTCACAGTCCTTTGATTATTTTTGGTTATGGTGGTGTCGGTTGGATACATTTTTCTTGTAATTTAATTGAAAATTAACACACGTATAAATAAGGCATATAATAATACGCATTTTGTGAAAAAATGAGACTTCTACGATCAAATTTAATTATTTTATTTGTAAAACTGTATAACTGTAAAACTGTCCTTCGGTTATGTTTTGTTATGAGTGGTGTCGGTAAAATCCATTTAATTAATATATTTAAATTAAACTTAACACACGTATAAATAAAATATGTATGCACATTCTGTGAAAAATTCAGCTAGATACGATAAAATGTCATTATTGTATTTATTTGTAAAACTCTATTATCCATATATGAATAAACCATAATTATTTACATTTATATTAGTGCTAGCGTGTAGTCGGTTAAATGTATTTTTCTTGTAAATTAGTTAATAGATCTAAATGAAATATAATACACGTATAAATGAAGTACATTCGGTGAAAAAATTTGACCCATTACACATTTTATCAGGATGTTAAAATGCGGTTGTCGAATACTGGGATTTGAATGAATTATTTATTGCATACTGGGTTTTGATAGGTTTGTTTTGTATACAACGGTTAGTTTGCATATTTAAATATTAAAGTATTGTGTTAATTTTGATATATCATATTAATACATACATTGTTTATAAGTACATACAATTTCATTAAAAATTGGTAAATAGTTTTAGAGAAAATAAGGTTTTACTAAACACGCGTTTTCAATAACTGTAAGTGTACATTTCTTAGGTAAAAATAAAATTTCTTTTAAAATATTCAACTGATTTTAATAAAATGTATACTACAAATACACAACATGTTTATAGGTATAACATAAAATAACATAAACACTTGTTTAACCATTTAACGATTAGGCCTATAAAAAGTTATACATATTAAATCAGAGCAAGAGTAATTCTCTGTCTTCAGTAAAAACAGAATTCCTTTTAAAATAATTAAATGATTTTAATAAAATGTATACTAAATAAATATAGATAACATATATCTATAAGTATAATGTAAAACATCTGGTGTGCACATCACACAACTTTCCTTACCAAAATAGATGCTGTATCAATTATCAAATTTCTCGAGCGAGAGATTGATGATACCATTTTCGAGTTAATAATTTAAATGTTTGTGAGAAAGTATGTGCCAGTTTCTGGTACCGTTTATTTTATTTTTATATTCATTACCATAGCAACTTGACTTAAATATTTATATCATTTTATAATTCTTCAAAACCAACAGCTTTTTCTAGGTTAGAACTTCAAATGCGGTACTAACTTCAAAACGGTTAATCCCACGGACCTGATTTTGGTCTCAATCGATTTCTAACCCACAAAATTTCAAATTTGATACCAAATACGGCTAGTTTAAAAAAAGACATTTTTACCCCCAAAAACGCCCTTTTTGGGGGCAATTTTTGAAAAAATGGAAAAAGTTGAGTGGGGTATCGTTTTTGACATTATTTTGGACGCTGAATCGAATGAGGCCATTTTCAAGTCGATAGGACCAGCCATTTCAGAGATAAAAAACAAAATAACTTGATTTTTGTAATAACTTTTTTCAACGAATTTTTAACGGTCTTTCGCGTACATAGGGTGTTAAGGGGGTCGGAGTAGAGTATGTTAGCAAAGTTTAATCAAAATCGTTAGAGGGAATTTGGAGTAAATACCAAAAATGTGCTAAAAACTGCTCCCACGGTAAGACACCACCTCCGATTTGCTTCAAATTTACATGGGTTTAATTGTTTACATGTTTGAAGATATCCTGTAAATTTCAGTTCGATCCGTCCAGCCGTTTGCCCTGTGCACTGGTGTTTGACCGGAATTGTGTTTTCTCATTTAACAATGTAGATGGATCGATAATATTTTGTCTGTAAAAATATTTTTACACCATTTTTGATAGTTTAATCAGATTACAACCCCTTCAGGAAGAAAATACGAACCCCGCATCACAAGATCTATCAGTAGGCTACAGATTAAGAAATGACCGAGTGAACACCACGTTACGTAATGTTCTAACAAAATAGTGACAGAATGCGATGTTTTAAGTGTAGTTATATGTGTTGTAAGTGTTGTATTATATGTTTGTGTGTTTTTTAATGTTCGTTATTTTTAATAATAACTGACGCGCATTTAAATAAATGTCTAAAAGTTTATGGTTCGAAAATGCCTGATTTGAAAGGCGAAACGATCGTCACCAAGTGAATTAATTAAGAAAAGGACTGTGAGCGGAAATTATAAAAGAAAGGTAATTACTTTTACATACATATATATAACCAGTCCATAAGGCAAAAACAAAAACAATATAAAACTATAAAACGGATTTTAATAAAATTTGGTATGTAGCTTCCTCTAGGGGCATAGGGGCCCACTACGAAAGGTTTTCAAAAAATTCTAAATTTTAGGGGGGTTTGAGGGGTCAAAATTACTAAATCCCGATTTTTTAAAACTACTAAACGGATTAGAATGAAATTTAGTATGTAGCTTCCTGTAGGGCAGTAGGTGTTGATAGGAAATGGTTTCAAAAAATTCGAAATTTTAGGGGGGTTTGAGGGGGGTCAAAGTTACTAAATCAAGATTTCTCTAACTACTGAACGCATTGGAATACAATTTGGTATATACCTTCCTCTAGTGGGCCATAGTGGCTCACTTAGAAAGGTTTTAAACAAATTATTAGAAATTTTAGGGGGGTTGGGGTTGGGGGTCGAAGTTACTAAATCACTTCCTTACTTGCACACTATTTTTAACATAAGCTCAAAACCACATTTGTTATTTCAACGAGCGAGGTCTACTGTTTACAGAACTACTAGTCAACGATTATTATTTGAAATTAACACACGTATAAATTACATTATACAGGGTGATTAACTAAAGGAGGCTACCATTGAGATATCAGAAAGTATTAATTTTACAGCAAACTTTAAATAGGTAATATTTCCTTGTTTTTTGAGAAATTACAAAATTCGTAGTTAAAATATTTGTAAAAGTCTGCCATTTTCCAATATGGCGACCAACTTTGAAATTTCTTATGTTAACAATTTTATTAAAGAGGCATGTTTTACCATTTGCAAACAATACAATTTAACTCAAAGTTCAATATTTTATACAACAGAATGTTAAAAAGCTGTGTTACAATTTCACAAATACTTTATTTTATACAAAAAACACACTTAAATTATTTTAAAAATCGCTAACGCAACCACTGTATATTGTGTAAGTGCAAGTACAGCTCGCTACAGTATAAAACAGTATCACATGATTGTATTGCTAGGCAACCAGCTGGTTCATTGTTGCAAATTTTCACTTTTGTGTTTACCTCGTTTCCTAGTAATTGCTTTGTTACCGGCATTAGTATATTAACCAGCGTTTGTTGTAGTTTTGAATAACAAATTAATATTATTTTTGTTTCATTGTAGTTTATGTTTACTTAAAATATTTTTGTGTAGTTGTTTCTTTGAAAAAATGAGTTATGGAAGCCTGCTCTTTGTTTCGCTTTTTTGTATGTTGTAAATATGGAGTTTACTAATGAAAAAGTGGACAAGTTGGAAGTTTATTTTATATGTGGAAAGAACACTTTCTTGGCAGCAAACAGCTACGCTGAAAGATACCCGGATAGGGGCAGCACCTAACCGTAAGATGTTCACAAGACTGGTTGGAAATCTAAGATTGAATGGGTCTTTTGTTAACAAAAGACCATGAGTTTTGACCGAAGATGTCGAGGCAGATATCTTAGCATATTTTGTGGTGCACCCCAAGGCCTCAATCAGAAAAGTAGCACGTCTGTACCATTTGTCATTCGGAACAATGTAAAATGACTTCGTAAGCACAAACACCACCCTTACAAGTTTACGCTCGTTCAAGGTTTAATGCCTGGAGATGAAGGAAAGAGGCGTACGTTTTGCGCGTGGCTGGCTGAAGAGTTTACTAACAACCCTAGTTTCTTAAATTATTATTTGGACAAATGAGACCAATTTTTTGAATAATGGCAAGTTTAACCATAAAAACAACCATTACTGGTCAACAGAAAACCTTCTGGTTGTAAGAGAGCTTCATCATCAAGTTAGATTTCCTATAAACTGCTGGTGCGCTATATAGGGTAATCGTGTCTCGGCTGTCCATTTGTACCATGCGACTCTTACAACAGCCAGCTTATATTCAGTTATTAGAGGAAGTTTTGTTTGCCGCTGAATATGAGAATTCAACTTATGTTCCAGCAAGACGGAGCTCCGGAACACATCGCTTACGCAGCCGCCGACTTTCTGAATAGTGACTTCCCAGATAAAGTGATAGTCATAAACGGAAATGTAGCTCGGCCAGCAAGGTCCCCGGACCAAACCCCAATATATTTCTTTCTCTGGGAACACTTGAAGGACGAACTGTACACCGATAGGTAAGTATGCTTCGGTGGTAGAAATGTTCCACAAAGTGATGTACATTTTGTATAACATTCACCATAACACGTTAGCACGAGCCGTAAATGACTTGCACATGAGGGCACTTTCATGAATTTATGAAGATGGAGGACACTTTGAAAACCTGCTTTAAGTCATAATTAATTAGGTCATCTTTACTGCCTTTTTGTGTCCCAAAAAATTTTGTTGCCACCATACAAAGAAGTTTCTTACAATACTATGTAGGCTTTACGATTTAGGAGCAGAAATCTGTAAAAATAGTACAGTTTTCATGTAAGCTATTTATCAACTTTTAACAGTAATATAAGTAAGTTTTTTTTTTATAAAATAAAGTATTTGTGAAATTGCAACAGCTTTTTAACATTCCACTGTAAGAAATATTGCACTTTGAGTTAAATTTTATTGTTTGCAAATGGTAATACTTACTGTACATGCCTCTTTAATAATTGTTCAAATAAGAGTTTCTGAAAGTTTTAGCTCTCCTAGTGGCTAAAATTAAGTTGATAAAAAACACCAAGAATAAAAAAGTCTTAAAATTGCCTGTAAAACCTAAATCCGTCATAAAATATTGGCTTCTATGAGAAATTTCAAAGTTGACCACCATATTGGAAAAAAGCTTACATTTACAAATATTTTAATTAGGCCCTACAATTTTTTTAATTTATCAAAAAACAAGGAAGTTTCCTCATTTAAAGTTTGCTGTAAAATTAATACTTTCCGAGATCCCAATGGTGACCTCCTTGCGTTGATACGCATCTTTCAACTAGATACGATAAAAAATTTAATTATTTTATTTGTACAACTCTAGGCCTATTAATTAGCCATGTATGAATAAACCTTAATTAGACATTTAGCGGCCAGCGTGTTGTCGGTTAAATGTATTTTTCTTGTAAATAATTTAATAAATTTATATGAAGTTTAACACAAGTATAAATGAAGTATAAACAGGGTGTTACAAAAAGGTTGGGCTGGCTATGCATATTCAGATTCTACATGCAAAAATAAGTCGAAAATGTAGTATAACATGTTTTCGATTTCGGCTTAGTTTTGCCGTAATCCGCCATTTTGTTTTTTTACAAAAACTCATTGTAACTCTGGAAATAGATAAGATATCGAGTTCAAATTTGGAATAAGCATTTTATATGTTACGATTAACAAGTGTACCAAACACAAAGAATTTATTTTTATAATTTTCAAAATGTTACAAATTGTTAACGTAGAATATCTTGAAAACCGTTAAGTTTACAAAAGATGTACAAGAGACAAAATATTTTCCTTTTTTAACGACAGACAAAATGCTTTTTCTGTAATTTCAGTAGGTCAAAGGATAACTGAGTTATCGACAAAAAACTAAAAATATAATTTCTTGGTAATTGTCTACAACAACCAAAATTAACCTAAAACCATATTTTTTTTATTTAACAATTTTTTAGTTATTTTTGTAGCGGGCTATGCAGATTCATATTCTACATGCAAAAATAAGTCAAAAATTTAGTATAACATTTTTCGATTTCGGCTTAGTTTAGCCGTAATCCGCCATTTTGTATAAAAAAAAATTAATAACTCAAAAGTCCTTAGAGATATTTTTATGAAACTTATTATAAACTTTAACTCTATAGCTATAAACATTTTCCCAAAATATCTTTGATCAGACTCATCAAATTTCAAAATGGCGGCCATTTAAAAGTTTTAAAATCAAATTCCATGAAAACCAGCTACTAAACAAAATTTTATTTATGTTTTAAAATTTAAATTGAACAATTTTGAGTTTTTCTAGTCCCTAGTTTTAATGGAATTTTCCTTTGAAATTGATAAATGGCCGCCATTTTGATATTTATTAACCAATTTTTACAATTAAAGTGTCATTCAATTTTAAATGAAAAGGGCTTCAAATTTAGTGTCTAGTAAAATTTTGTTTAGTAGCTGGTTTTCATGGAATTTGACTTTAAAACTTTAAAATGGCCGCCATTTTGAAATTTGATGAGTCTAATGAAAGATATTTTGGGAAAATGTTTATAGCTATAGAGTTAAAGTGTACACTAAGTTTCATAAAAATATCTCTAATAAGGGCTTTTGAGTTATTATTTTTTTTTTAATACAAAATGGCGGATTACGGCTAAACTAAGCCGAAATCTAAAAAAATTTTATACTACATTTTCGACTTTTTTTTGCATGTAGAATCTGAATATGCGTAGCCAGCCCAACCTTTTTGTAACACCCTGTATACGCATTCTGTGAAAATTTCAGCTAGATACGATAAAATTTAATTACTGTATTTTATTTATAAAAATGTCTTAGTCATTTGTATGAATACACTTTGATTTACCCTAGATCTTGCGGCGAGCGAAATGATTTTTTCTTGTAAATTAATTTATACCGTAGATTTAAATGAAATTTATCACACGTATAAATAAAGTATATATTTATATATATTCTGTAAAAAATTGAGCTGGATACGTAAATTTTTTATTATTTTGTTTTATTTGTAAAACTGTGTTGGCTATGCATCAATAAGCCGTGATTTGCATCCAGCGGCGAGCGATTTGTCGGTTAAATTAATGTATTTTTCTTGTAAATTATTTAACAGAATTAAACGAAATTTAACACACGTATAAATAAAGTATATATACGCATTCTGTGAAAAAGTGAGACCCATTACACATTTTCTCGATATATTACATGTGGTTGTTGGGTACTGGAATATGAATCAATTAGTTATTTGCATACTGGGATTTGATCGGTTTGTTTTGTATACAACGGTGAGTTTGTATATTTAAATGTTAATGTATTGTGTTAATTTTTATATAGCATGATTATACAACTATTGCTTATATGTATATCGAATTTCATTCAAAATTGGTAAATAGTTTCAGAAAAAATGGGGTTTTACTGAACACGCATTTTCAATTCAGAAAGTGTACATTTCTTCGGTAAAATTATAGTTTCTTTTGAAATATTCAACTGCTTTTAATAAAATGTATACCACATATACAAAACATGTCTATAAGTATAATATAAAAAAATTAGGTCCCTATACCAATTTTTAGATCATTTAACGATTAGGCCTATACAAATTAATGCATTATGTTTACGCCAATCTAGAACAAGCGTAATGCTG
>JAGFPH010011607.1:0-33795 GCA_018207615.1 Philaenus spumarius | reverse complement strand
TAGGCGATTGTCTACTATATTGAAGAAATATGGGTAATTGTCTACTAAACTGGATAAATATAAGCGATTGTCTACTATATTGAAGAATTGTAGGTGATTGTCTACTTTATTGAGGAAAAATATGTTAATTATTGTCTACTTTATTGAAGACAACTATGTTATTATTGCCTACTATACTGAATAAATATAGGCGATTGTCTACTGTATTGAAGAAATAAATGTGGGTACTTGAATACTAAATAGAAAAAATATAAGCGATTGCCTACTATATTGAAGAAATTGTTTACTGTACTGAAAAAAGAAAGATAATTGTTTACTATAGGCTACTGATTAATACAAATTCAGAATATGCTTATAGGCAAATAATAGTAAGGAAACGAATAAAGTTATCTAGCATCTACTTTAAGAATAAGTTTTGTATTTATTTTATTTTTTAGGCGAAAAACCTGGGTGGTTATAATCGCCTGACTTTAAGAATAAGGTTATGTTTGCGTTGCAACAGTAGATGGCTCATTTCAGCAACGCAGTGAGGGAAAACATTCAATAGATTCAATGAAAACTCCAAGAATCAATGTTTCTCCACGAAGCTGAGATTTTAAAATACATCTTATAAAATAATTCCTTCTCAATCGCCAAGCAGATATTGGATATTGCCATTTTAGAAAGGACAGTAGCTTTTGTTGAGCCTGCGCAATAAGTCTGACGAGATAAAACCAGGCTATTGTCTTATTCAGAACTAATTAAAATGTCAAAGATGTGATAGAGCCTTATTTGTGCTAAGAATGTTCAGGGCATAAAATGATAACTCACCGTTTCCATTATTACATTATAATATTAAATATGTATTAAATGAATTTATCCCGTAATTTGATGTTAAAACCATATTGAATCTGCTGTTATGAAGGCATTGAATTAGTCGCTATGGCGACCAATGAAATCAAACTCAACCTAATTTGATTTTCATTGGATTTCAAACGTAATTAATCAGCTTTAAATTACTTCGTAAAATTAGTTGCTATGATATCGGATAAAACATAATTTGTGTAATATATATTAAATGTTACAGGACCGCAATTTAAGGACATCATTTGAATAAATTTATGGGTCTTTATTTTTTCATTTACTAGTTTAGTTTTAGGATCTGTGGAGAGTACAATTTTAGCTGCAATAAGAAATAATTCGATCACGCAGCTGAACCGCTGAGGTGAGTTGAGCGAATTTCTAAAGTTAAGTTTATATGTTTCTGGGTTTCAACCAAGCATTTTACAAATTGGTCTACTCACGAAGGCGCTGAATAGATGTCTGCGTGTACGAAATATATGAGTAGTATTTGTTTGGACCGTAGCCTAGATTAGTTTCTGAAAAGAACTCTACATACAAGTGAAGTTTCGTCAAAATTTGTTCAGCAATTTCGGAGATTAGCCCGGACAAACAAACACACAGACAAACAGAAAGACAAAAAATAAAAACATCTGGTGTGCACATCACACAACTTTCCTTACCAAAATAGATGCTGTATCAATTACCAAATTTTTCGAGCGAGAGATTGATGATACCATTTTCGAGTTAATAGGAGTATCCGTTTCGAAGAAAGCGGTACTAACTTCAAAACGGTTAATCCCACGGACCTGATTTTGGTCTCAATCGATTTCTCACCCCCAAAAATGTCAAGGTCGATACCAAACACGGCTAGTTTAAAAAAAAGTCATTTTTGCCCCCAAAAAGGCGTTTTTGGGGTCAATTTTTGAAAAAATGGAAAAAGTTGAGTGGGGTATCTTTTTTGACATTCTTTTGCACGCTGAATCGAATGAGACCATTTTCAAGTCGATAGGACCAGCCATTTCGGAGATACAAACAAAATAACTTTCGTTTTTGTAATAACTTTTTGCAACAAATTTTTAAGGGTATATAGCGTACATAGCGTGTTAAGGGGGTCTGAGTAGAGTATGTTAGCAAAGTTTAATCAAAATCGTTAGAGGGGTTTTGGAGTAAATACCAAAAATGTGCTAAAAACTGGTCCCACGGTAAGACACCACCTCCGATTTGCTTCAAATTTACATGGGTTTAATTGTTTACGTGTTTGAAGATATCCTGTAAATTTCAGTTCGATCCGTCCAGCCGTTTGCCCTGTGCACTCCGGACACACACACAGACAGACCAATTGCCAAAAATGCATTTTTTGGACTCAGGGGGCCTTGAAACGTAAAGATATTATGAAAACTCGACATCGAATTTTTGGGTCGATCGCAATACTTACCTTCCCAAGTAGCACACTACGTATATAATACGTAAATATAATGTATCAATGTATAAGATTGGTATATGTATTAGTTATACATATTATATACGTATTTTTATATTATTACATAAATACATTCATAAAGAAAATCAAATTAGTAAAGTTTACAATGAAACGAAAAAATAAATCGGAAATTTTGACCGAAATTACGTATTAAGTAACATAATTGACTTTAAAGATTGCAAGAAAAGATAGCAGCTGTATTTTATTATACTTACTTTACACCTTATGATCTGGACTTTACTTGCATTATAATCCACCAGAGTGTTCTGTGACATTGTCATTTGTCAGCAAATGAGCAAATTGGTAAACCCGAAAAGCCACCAGCCACCAGCCACCACAGTTTTTCAAGTTATTTCAGGTAAGTTGTGAGTTTTATTATAACAATATTAGCATATAATTTTGATGTTTAAATAAATACGTTTTAGTGTAATAGTGAAGATTTGTTTTAAAGTAGTTTATAGCGTATTCGTTCTTTTGTACTTTGCTTCTTTTGAATTATATCTAGTAAAGTTTTGGAGGACCAAAAAGACAGTTTAACTATTTTACTTCAATAATCGCCATTGGAATAAGTTTATAGTTTAAATTAAGTTATGTTTTGTATATATATATTGTTGTATTAAATTAAATACAAATCGCTATACCGGTAATGTGAATATGGGTTAGACACTTAACCTAAAACCTAGGTCTCTAAGAAGTCATGTTCGTTCGGTCTATCCTAGGTTAACTAGACTCTCCTAGGCATAGGCTGAAAAAATAAAATAATCCTAAATACAAATCGCTATACCGCTAATCGTGTGAATATGGGTTGGGCTAAAACCTAGGTCTCTAGTTCACGTTCGTTCAGTCTTTCCTAGGCCTAGGCTGAAAAAATAAAATAATCCTAAAATACATAAATACATTACGGTACGTTTTAAAACCAGGGACCGCAAGAGTTTATAAAATTATAAGTTAAGAAAGTTTTCTGCCATAAGTTTACTATTCGATCCTAGGCTGATATTTTTGCAGACAACAACGTTGTTTTACATTCTACAGTTAAGTTAAATGTTGAATTCAGTTAATCATGCTGTGACTAAATACTATAGGTTAGAACATTTAGGCTATTTTTAAAATAATTCTTGCATTTCTGTTGCCATAGGCTAGCCTAGGGTCACATAGTAAACTTCCGCCAGTTTTCTTAGTTAAAATTTTGTTTTTGTTAATTTATGAAAATAGACTGTAGCAATATGTAAAACTTACATGTAGCAACTAAAAAATCGGCTTATATTGAACTAATATAAGAAAATGCAACATGTTGTTCATATTGTTGATATATTTTATTACCTTCTGTGTTTTATGATAGTATAATACATTAGCCACTGCAATTTACCACAGAGATTATCTGCATTATTTGTGTAGACTACAACTCTCATAAATGCATGTAAACATATATTGTCAACAACAAAAAAACTACTAATATGAAAAATAACTAACATACCGGTAATTTTAATTGACTTCAAAATTAAATTAATTTTTTAATAAAACTAAATAATTTTGTTTTGTCTCCGCAATAGGTCGTGTGTCACTTGTGTAGGCCTATAACTTTTGTCAAATTTTGTGCTTTTGTATGTAAATGTAGTACCTTTATTAGGTAGAGTAGAACCTTTATTAACCGTCACTATTGGGACTGTGACTATGACTGTGACGGTTAACTGAATAGGTGGATAACAGAAATTATGCATTAAGTGAATATGAAAAAGGAATTTCATTGGTGGTTTTGGGGATAAAACAAACATGAAAACATGTTAAAATGCATAATTCACATTTTATATGTTTAATAAAACCTCCCAACCACTTAACTATACTTTTGAGTACAATCGCTTCCCATTTTCACTACAATGTGCAGACACTTTCCGTAATAACGATGCTTCACAAAATTGCAAGTTGACATCGTTGGACAATGACGTATAATGGAATATGATTGTTAAAAGAGTGACATATAATCGAGGTTCTACTTGCATTTAAAAAAAAGTGTAAACACGGAAATGGGCTGTATTATTATAACTTTTAAAGTAAGGATTTGTTTTTTTTTCTTCATAAATCCTATAAAAACTGACCACTCTAAACTTATTCTAGTTTTTTTTAAATCACACAACAACACAGGGTCAACGGTTTTTTTTAGGTTTGGAAAATAACTTGATGTCTACCTAATAAATATAAATTTTTAAGTGAACTATAATTGTTTTCAGGTGTTATGCGGCATAAGTACCAAGGCACATTTGACCTGAAGACCTTCGAAAAAAGGACGAACGAGTGGTTTCGCCAAGCTGGCACACAAATTTATGTTAAAACAAAAACTCAAAATGTTTTGTAAAAAATCTTCAAATTAAACATGAAATAAAACATTTAATACACATTACTTTCTGCCTGAAACTCTTTTAGATCCCTAAAATATGCTCAAGTAAATGCCAAAAAATAACTAGTTTAGAACCACTGCAAGGGTTTTTGTTTCCTTATAAAATTATTACATTATGCAACATGTTTTTTTTCTTCTTTTTTTCGGAATAAATATTACTAAGTTAAAGTAATTGTAGGATTGTACGTGTAGCTGATTTTGAAAACAGCTTATTCAAAATACGCCCGAGCGAACGATGTTGTAGGGGGATTTAAAATTGTTTTATAATAGTTTGTCTTTTCTTAGAAATTCATCAAACTTATATTTTTATTGTTTGTATCTATTAATTCTCAAAATAGAATGTGATATAATCTGTGTAGAATATTACAAACATAGCAGTAAATAATTTGTATAAGGTATATACAGTAATAATACAGGGTATCCAACTTTGACTGTCTGAAACTTCACGAGGTTATTTGCCATCTAAAAATAAGCAAATAATACATTTGCAGCATGTGCCCTATCTCGAATTATTTTCTGTCTGTCGGTCTGTACGTGTTTTTTAAAAACTCCTAAATATCTAAGAAACAGGTTAACATAAAATGTTTAAACTTAGTATGAATGTTAATGAAGGTGGTTAACAAATTTCATATAAATCTGAATTTCGAATAGTTTTCCGTTTCAAAATGGCGACTGTTTAAAATATTAAATTTAGATATCTAAAAAAACTGCAAATTTCAGAAAAAAAAATTTTTGGGCAGTTTAAAGACGAATCTAACGATACGGTGTATCACTTTTTATCACTGGGTCAAAGGTAACTAAAAAAATTCAAATTGGTGGACAAAAAAGGTTTTTTTTAGTGCTAAGTAGAGCCATAACCACTAAAAAGAGAGCCATATTTTTGGCCACTAATTTGAAGTTTTTTATCTACCTTTGACCCAACGATAAAAAGTGATATACCATTAGATTCGTATTTAAGTTCTCCAAAACTTTTGTATCTTATAATTTTTTTAATGAAATTTGTGGTTTTTTAGATATTTGACATTTAATATTTTAAACAGCCGCCATTTTGAAACGGAACATTATACGAAATTCAGATTTCTATGAAATTTGCTTTTTAACTATATCAACAGCCACGCTAAGTTTCATGATTTTGTGTTTACTCGCTTTTGAGGTACTGGTATTTAGGATTTTATAAAAACATATTCAGACCGACTGCAGAAAACGGTTTGAGATTGAACACATGTTATATTGTATTATTTGCTTGTTTTTAGCTGACAAATAACCCCTTGAAGTTTCCGGCAGTCAAAATTGAGCACCGTGTATATAACGTATTTTTAAAGTATCCACAAATACATATAATATCTGTATTTTATATATTACTTTACTCATTTTATACATATTTAATATGTAAAACTTTATACATATTTTATTATGTTAGTATAGGATATGTATACAAAACATATTAGTATACGTTATATATACGTTTTTTATCCATATTTTTGGGGGACATTTATATGTATATAATACGTATTATTTACTTTCATATACATATTATATACTACATTTATACTTTGGTTGAAAGTATTTAATACATATTATATACATATTTGTGCTGCCTGGGTTACCTAGTATAGGGTAAGGAAAGTAAAAAATACATGTTTAGTTTGGGAAAATACTGACACTTCCCCCCCCTAAGGCTATGCAGTGACAATGCACCTTAACATAATACTCCTTTGGAGTGAAGAAAAGCGCTCGGTCTATGTACTTCATTACTAACACGGTCTCGAAATTATCAGTTGTGATGTAATGTAATTTCCATAAAAATAAACTAAATGCAGAGTCTGATTTTCATCACCTAACCTAGCGTTGGGGGAGATGTGTGTGGAAATGTCAGTCGAGATTATTTCTGAGTCATTAAACAGGTAGCCGCGTGCAAGGGCTGTGGGGAAGAGTCAGTATTTAGGGTAGTGTGTGGAAGTGTCAGTGTGGGGAACTGTCATGTAATCGTTTATTAGGTTTGGGTAAAGTGCGAATAAACGTATGAGCTTAGAAAAAGGATCTATTTCGAAATCACACACAGACACTTCAATTTAATTTAAATGTAAAGATTGGCCTAATCCAAAAAGCTGTTGGTTGTAAAAAATAATAACTGATTATAAATTTGCTACATTAGTTACTACGTGGTAATGAACGTAATTGTTTTCAATAAACGTGCGCTGCATCGGTATAGGCCTAACCTAAAATTATACTCTCATCTGTTTCAGGTATGGGAGTGAAGCTCCCGGATTTACGCAATTTTTACGCATTAAAATACAAATTTGCAAAACCGTGCCCACGGCATTCCAACTAAATACAGGCGACAGAGAAAATATCATGTAATCAGAAAGTCCAAAGGCGTCACATCAAAATATGTAGCCCTTTCAGGTCACCAGAAAGACAAGAAGGGAGGAGCCGTTTACTTCCTGTAGAGTAGTCCCCTTTTCCCAATGCGGTTAGACATCTGTGTAGAATGTGTTTTACCTTTGGCCCGGTCGTATTATAACTTCGCGTGTTAAAGCAGAGTGGCGAAGTGGTTAAACGCACTCGTCCAGTTTGCTAAAGCCCACAACCTCCAGCAAAGTTTTCATTACTCTACCCATCTTCATAAAGTAAATAAGTTCAGGCTCTGCAGGAGTGAAAAATATTTGTTAGTTCACCGCAGACAGATCTCCAAGTGGCAGAGCTATACACTACTAGCATTGAGTTTGTGTGCGATTTATTAGCAAATTTCCCTAGGAAAAATGAGCTATTGCAGTGGACCTTATGGTGAGACCCAAGGTCGGGAGTAGCAAATGAGCACCGATCATGGTCCCTAGAACACGTTTTGGAGTGTCATTAAAATTCATATATATATATGTATATATTATGTGTTCGCACTCTAGCCGCCGCATTTTAAGTCCGATTTGGTTCAAATTTGGTACACATGTTGGTTTTCTACGTCGCTCGGACGAGTTCGTTAGCCAAAAAATCCAACCACCGGAAGTACGTTTTTTGACCGGAAGTAACTATTTTTTGACATTTTTACTACGAGAATGAAATTTTTTTAGACTTTTTTCTAAAAATATAAATGTAGGATGTTATTCTGCACATTTTGTTTTTTTACGCGACCTTATAGCTCGCTTGGTTCCCCCGAAATCGATGAAAACGTAAAATACCATACAATTACCCGGTTCGAAGCCAAGTGGCCAAACTCTCGAGGCCACTAGGCGCAAACAAATTCTACTAATATATTGCGTACACACAGACAGCTGTTAAACGCCTTCGTGAGTAGACCTATTTCTCAAATTTTTGGTAGAAACTCTAAAACATAGGCCTATAAACTTAATTTTGGAAGTTTGCTTAACTCACGTCAGCGGTTCAGCTGCGTGGTCGAATTATTCTTCCTGTAGCAAATATAAAGCAGCTTAATAAAGGCGGAAACTAGAGGGTCACAGACGTAACCTTGACTGTAAACGTTCTGAAATGCGCATGCGTGACAATGTATGTATGTGTTATTAAACACAGTTTTTTCTCACACATTCAAAATTAACGGATATTTTATTTTATCTAGTACTCCTCCGCGAGCAACAAGTTGATTTCTTCGTCATAAATTATCAAAATTTATTGAAATTCTTTTTTTCTTTTCTTTTTTTTCAAAGGTAAATCTTCGAATATTTTGAGTTTTTTCTAATTAGCATCACTGAATAAGAAAAAAACAAATGGCAAACTTTGACTTTGAGTCGTCAAAGAACAAATTTAGTTAAAAACAAGTTTAAAATACTAAATGATATCCACTTTCAGACTGTCCTAACCACGGCTCTATAACAAGGGCTAAACTGTTTCATTTTATTTTATTTTACTGAAGCCTTTCCATCGAGTTACAACAGAAAGTTAACGATAGCGCGCACATTACTGAAATATTACTAGCATGGTGACGTCATAGGCGATCCATACTGGGTCACCATAAATAATCAAAATGGTATAGAGCACTTTAACCTTTAAAATGACATATTTAGAATAGTTGTCTGATCATTATTACTCCAGTAATCTTGTCACTCGTTTAACATTGCTCTTATGGGAGTTGACATTCAAAATGGTGGCTGGGCCTGCCGAGTCTTAAGTAGCATCTTTGAAATTATCACTATGTAATAAGGTCTATAGCATTAAATTATGTTCAGAGTGTTGGTCTTTTCACTAACCAGTGCGGAGCTAAATTTTATATCCGTACCCTTTCAAAATGTCTCCCGTCCGAGGCAAACTACTGTGTAGTACCTTCGGTAGTACTCACGAGTGTAGACCTGAGATTTACAGGCGCTAAGACTGGTAGCGTTGGCCACGGCTGTACTAGCCATTGTCACTAATATGTTTTGCGGAACTATCAATCCTCCGATTTCTCAGAAACGCCGACTTTCAAATCCTAGTGGATCTTCTCGGTAACATCCTTCAATACTATTGTTACTAATTTTTAATAAAGAGAACTTTCGTGTTTTCAAGAAAAGAGATGCAGACCGATGTTTTTAGAAATGCATTTAATATAAGTGACAGGGCAAAACCAATGCATTTTGCCGTGCGGGTTGCGTTATTTCCAGGTCCCCTCGCAAACCAGGAAACCAATGTTTATGATCGTCTGAGGACCTAGACGCGTTACCTGCAAGCCACTGCCGAGAACGATGACTTCAACGAATTAACTGAACGAAATGAATCGATTCTTTATTCAGTTAAGTGAGCAGATTCGAATGATTCAATTCAATAAAAAGAATCGTTTTGTCCACCACTATTTGAAATGGTTATAAAATATTTTGTAGACAAATTATTATCTGGCTTATTTTACCGTGAGAAGGACTGAGTTACCAAGGGGACAATATTTATTTAGGCGAGGCGAGATCAGAAGCTCTTGTCTTGTTTGCCGGACTGTTGGGAGTAATAGCGATAATTTATGTAGGCTTCGATTCAACAGCTAGTTAAACATCGAGATATCGATCATAATGTCTAACATAATACTCCCGATGGGTTTAGGTTGTGTTTGTTTTGTTCTCAAGACTCGATGTGAATAATTTCAAAGTCAAACATTCGTGTTACTGATATCCGAAGACGATAGTTTATGGAAAAAAGTACAAACTTAAGGGGTTAAAATACAAATACAAGTTGTACACTTAAGGGTCGGCTCTAGCTGTCGGCCATGTTGGCTGATACTCCATAAGACCAATGTTAAATTAAAATCCAAATTTTTCCTTTATTTTTGATCGGAAAATTATAAACGATAAGTCATTTTAAAGCTATGTTCAATATGCATGCAAATGGCTTTTTAAAAATTAAGAAAAATTTTTTGTTTAATATTTATTAACAATTTAAAACATTGATTTTTATTATTTTTTTTGTTGTCACTATTAATTATAGCGAAAAACTACCAAGCCATTCGCCTAAAGAAGTTCGTCCCCAAGATTTTAGTATTTTTTTTAAAACGCTATTTGAAAAATTGCGGGTTTTAAATGGATTTAGGCTGAGCAATGTCCGTGTAACCTACCGCCGCTATAGGGTGATTTTAAATATTTTTTTACGTTGTAACTATTAATTATAGCGAAAAACTACCAAGCCATTCGGATGAAGAATTTTGTCCCCAAGAGTTTGGTATTTTTAAGAAAACGCTATTTGAATAATTGCGGGTTTTAAATGGATTTAGAATGAGCAATGTCCGCGTAACCTACCGCTGCTATAGGGAGTCGAAGGTTGCTTTCTGTTTTACTAGAGCCGACCCTTAAAAGGGTCTGCCGAGCCTTGTAAAATAAGTAAGACCTTTAATCGTAAAGATTAAAAAAAACGATCTAGTTCAACCAATCCATGGGCGCCCATATATTTTCTAATGGAGGGAAGGCTAGACCGAGGTATGGGTATAACACGTTCACTGCTAAGGGCGCACATGTGAGCTTGACACTTAACACTATGAGAAGCGGACGACGCACAGTGCATTGCGTGATTCGCCCGCCGACCCCCATATTGGGAGTACTTTAAATACATGATGCATCGCGTGCTTCGCACGCCAACCTCCGTATTGGGAGTACTTTCAATACACGATGCATTGCGTGCTTCGCATCCCAACCCAAATATTGGGAGTATATTTTCAATACACGATGCATGTAGGTTCTAGATCCACAAGTTACATTATTTTAACATTGTATTTCTAGCAGAACAATTTACAATTGTATACTGCTTCTAGAAAAAGCATGGTTATTTATCCAGTTCTACCAACATTACAAAATGTAACACCGTACAGCCGAAACTCGGTGTGAATTATCGCCCGCACACAATCATGAACCATGGAAATGTTGATGGCTGGGTAATGGGATCCATAAATATTCACTTTTATGGCTTTTGTCGTATCTGCGAGAGATATGGAACTGTTATGGACAGCGATGAAAACAACTGTAATTGTAATCTGAAATTAATAACTCATTACGCAATCAATTTGGTTGCAACATCATGCCCCCCCCCCTTGCTAGACAAATTATCTGCAGTGATTGAATAGGCATCGCGTAATGTTTGATATGTTCGAAGTTCCACAGAGAAAATATATTATGTAGAGTATCTATGGTTATTAGCGAATTTCCATAGGAAAAATAAGCTATTGCAGTGGCCCTTATGGAAAGACCCAAGGTCGGGAGTACCAAATGAGCACCGATCATGGTTACCAGAACACGTTTTGGGGTGTCATTAAAAATCATATACACTTTAAGTATATATATACTTAATATATCATATATATTTTTTATGCGGGGTGCCGCATTTTAAGTCCGATTTGGTCCTAATTTGGTACACATGTTGGCTGTCTACGTCGCTAGCCAAAAAAAATCCAACATCGGACGCACGTTTATTGACCGGAAGTAACAATTTTTTTAAGATTTTCCTACGAGAATTTATTTGTTTCTGAGTTTTTTCTACAAATACAAATGTAGGATGTTATTCTGCACGTTTTGTTCTTTTACACGACCTTATAGCTCGCTTGGTTCCCCCGAAATCGATCAAAACGTAAAATACCATAGAAGTACCCGGCTCAAAGCCATGTGGCGGGTTCTCTTGAGGGGTTGGCGTGCGAAGCACGCAATGAATTGTGTATTGAAGAAACTCCCAATATGCGGAATGGCGTGCGAAGCACGCAATGCTTTGTGTGTTGAAAATACTCCCAATATGCGGAATGGCGTGCGGAGCCAAATGTTTACAATTTCGAACATTTACCATGATTTGTGTATATAAGAGACTTTGTCCTGGCTGACATAGAATCAACGTGGAGCAAACAACTACCTAACATGCAAATACGAAAATTTATAGGTATGTTCTTATGGGGTCATAGAAGCACACTGAGAAAGAATAATGCAAAATTTGTATTTTAAAGCGTAAAAATACATAGTGAAAATTCTGATAAAACAGCTGTGAAGATGAAAAGCTTAGCAGCACATGTTCGTTTACATTCACAAACAACAGGTTTTATAGGTTATATTAACAAACTAAAAGTAAACACAAACCGAAATCAACGATAAATGCGTACTGTATAATAATTCAATGCAAACATCCGTTGTTAAATATTATAAATAAAACATCTGATAGAAAACTTAACATTATTTTCAGGTTAGGCCTACGATGAACCAACAACACGTTTATTTGCCACTGTTTTGGCAAATTTAGAATCGGGTAATTATTCTTTGACACGAATAACAGTTCTTTAGGTAAATGCAAACAAAAGGCTTACTGTATTATAAGTCAAAAACTAATGATCTTACACATTATATTGTTTCCTTTAGTTGGTAATATAGAAATTTGTTTGAAATGTCGATTAGTCATTATTTAAATATTTGTGGTAAAATTACAACGCGTGCTGATATTCGAATTATTAGGGATGGTCGTGTCTATTTCAATTTCTGTTTTACATTAGCTATGTATACGTCACCACACAATAGTATTTCCTGTGAAAATATCTGAGTAGGCATACACAATAATCTGTTTGCATTAGCTTACAGCCGGTTTCGGTGAGTGAAGCGAGCGGCGGAGTTCCTAGTATACTGTATTTTATAAAAACTATAAACAAAACATACATCTAGAGGACCAGGCCTATTTTTGGTGTCTAACTTAAAAGTAGAACAAAATCAAGAATAAGGAGGAACCCAGAACTGCAACACTATAGAGCTGAGATGTCAAGAAAAAAGTACTAAATTCAAACAGACAAAAACAGAAGCACAACACTAAATGATGGCAAATGTAAGAACAAAAGAATTGTTAAAATATCATTAATAAATCATTAGAAACTATTTGTAAAACCTGAATTTATAACTATAAAAAAAAATAATAATTCGACCACGCAGCTGAACCGCTGACGTGAGTTGAGCAAATTTCCAAAATTAAGTTTATAGGCCTATGTTTTAGGGTTTTCTACCAACAATTTGGGAAATAGGTCTATTCACGACGGTGCTGAATAGCTGCAAAATGGTTTGCACGCCATTCCGCATATTGGGAGTATCTTCAACACACAAAACATTGCATTGCGTACTTCGCACGCCAACCCCCGTGTTGGAAGTATCTTCAATACACGATGCATTGCGTGTAACCCCGCGGTAGAACCCACCACATGGCTTTGAACCGGTTACTGTGGTATTTTACGTTTAGATCGATTTTGGTTGGGGGAACCAAGCGAGCTATAAGGTCGCGTAAAAAAAACAAAATGTGCAGAATAACATCCTACTTTTATATGTGTAGAGAAGCCTCTAAAAAAAATCATTCTCGTAGGAAAAATTTAAAAATAAAGTTACTTCCGGTCAAAAAACGTACTTCCGGTTGGGGGATTTTTTTTTTGCTAACGAACAAGTCCGACTGACGTAGACAACCAACATGTATACCAAATTTGAACTAAATCGGACTTAAAATGCGGCCGCTAGAGTGCGAACACATATATACATATATATATGATTTTTAATGACACCCCAAAACGTGTTCTGGGGACCATGATCGGTGCTCATTTGCTACTCCCGACCTTGGGTTTTACCATAAGGGCCACTGCAATAGCTCATTTTTCCTATGGAAATTCGCTAATAAGAAGGTAAAAGTTGAATTGCAGAATTCACATACTGAGCATTTCCAAATCTCCAATAGAATAATAGATAGCCTATATAAACGTAAATTGAAAGATGTTATACTATAAAGAAAATAGGCAAAAAATATGATATTTTGCAAAAAATAAAGCAACGCGGTGTATTTAATTAATAAAGACAAATTATAAACTACTGAAACAATATTACGAAAATTGGCATACAAATACTTTATTTATAATTAATTTACCTTATAATGTGGTAATTCTTTTTCGTTACACTTTGGAGTTGTTTTTTCGTCCGATTGAATTTACCCGAGATTGTAGGTTATTTTAAGGTATACCTGAAATATTTTTGTAATAATTGAACTTAAGTAAGTTTAAAATGAATCCTGCTATATTAAAACGCCAACGTTTGTCCGTGTCGACAATCTCGGGAACAAAAATCAAAACAATTCAATGGCTCAGATATAAGCTTGGGACACCTAGAAAAGCAAAATTACACCAAAATCATGCTCCATACTGTCATGATTCACTGTGAAAATTACACCAAAGGCATTAAATAATGATAAATAAAAAGATGAATTGTAGCCTACTACATTTAAACAGGTCTAACAATATCAGCCATGAATTGATGAACCAAAAGAATAGGAATACAATAACCATTTTGTGTATATGATGTGTTTTAATTATACTTATTATTCTATTTTAATTATATTGTGGGTGTATTTATTGCCTCGTAGACACTTGGTGGCCCGGTTCTGGATAAAAACAACTGGATAAAGATGTTGAAAATAGATCTATAGAAAATATATTTTCTACAAATGTTAGGTTAGGTAGGCTAGGCCCAACTGAGTAAGCTACACTCTTGATTAAACAAAGACAAACGCGTTTCTATTAATTTGTGAAAAGTAACCTAGTAACTCTGACCTTGGCCTAGCCTAACCTTGGCTTTGTATGCATCGATTAGGCCTAGTCAATTTGTCGTTGTCATTACTGTACAAGTGTGGAGTAGGCCTAATTTAGTTTTAAAAAAGAATCAAAGTTTGAATTAGAACATGAACTAGGTCAGTGTACACTTTACACATAATAACCAGAGCTGTAATTACATTACTACAACCAATTTATTAACCTGTATTCAATGCATTATTTATTACCTGATAAAAGCGTTGCCTCACAGACAAGACATCACTAATTTGAATTAGTAAATGGGCCAACGTTTGTTTCCTTCAAGGGTAAATATTCCACATTCTTGATTAAACAACATGTTATTATCCAACAACATTCTCAGCCCTTCGTTTGTGGTTGTATTTTGGATTGTCGAGTTACTATAAATATTCTAGGTACGATCTAATATACTTATCATGCAGACGTATCAAAACAATAGCTCCAGCTGGATAACGGCCTTACCTGAAACAGAGAGAAAAATGTATTAAAATTACGACTGCAATTGTGAAAGTAACAAACAATCCATATTTACACCCTTAATAAATACAATGAGCAACAACAAATTTCATAACTAAAGAAATTTCAATGGTAATATATCATTCCACTGCCTGTTCTTTGACACGGGCAACACAGAAAAAACGCAAAGACAAAAAACAAAAACAAACAAAACGTAATCTATAAAACGTTATATATAACCGCAGGAGGGATCATAGTTTGCCGTCTTTGGCTGAATGCAGTGCGAGATAAGAGAGTTTTAAAACCAAAGTCATAAAATGGTTTAGCATCGCAAAGCCAAGCAAAAACACTATCAAAGGTTTACTGACACGTAATCACGGAACCTCATACTCCTCATTCAGCGCTGGATAACATGTGGTGCCGAGGAAAACTTGGTAATATGCAGGACGCGGTGACAAGAGGTTTTTCAAAATGTTCTTCATATTCCGAAAGAACAGTTAAATTGACTCTAAAAATATAAAAAATCATTTTGTAAAAAACACTTTTTTTTTAATCAGGTGGTCCCAAAACGGATATTTCTACAAAAATCTCAACATCGATTTTTTTTACTCACTATAATTCCTCTATAGTATAGTGAGAAAGTAAAATCTAAAAACATAATTTCCCGGTAATTGTCTACAACATACAAAATTAGCCTAAATACAAAATTTTTTAAATTCTAAATAGTTTTGATAAATAACATAAAATATACTGCTCTCAAATGCATTAGAAATTCAAATGCGGCTCTTAACCATTTCAAAATGGCGACTGATAATACATTTTTTTAATAATTAACGTTATTAATTAAATCTCTTTCTGACCACCTATCCTCTGGCGATCCCTACTCTTTGCCCTCCTCGTGCCTTTCTTTTTCACACCCTTAAAGTGTAAAACTAAAGAGAAGGCCTGATAATCCTAATTTCACCCCTTAATGGAATTTGTTATTTCCCCCCATCCATTCTTCTTGTTCCATATTTATTGGGAAATAGGAAGCCTTTTAAAAAAATAAAAAGCTTCAACTTCTAAAGACCCCATTTAATAACTTTCGGGCTCCTCTCGACTTTCCTGTTAATATAATTACTAGACTAATTATAATTAAACAAAGCTAATATGAAATAAGATAATGTTTGCCTTTTAATTTCAACATTTATTAATTATAACAGAGTGAATTATAATTTATTTTTAGAATTTATCTCATCCTCAGTGGAGTATTTGGTGGAGTAATTATTTTTATATTTACTTTCGCGTTGGTGACAAAAAACGCATGGAAATAATTTACCTCTAGCGGGGATGATAGAATCTGGTGACGGCAGCTCCGTCAAAATGAAGCCTATATTTATATTTTAATATTAAACGAGCAATTCATGTATATTTGTACATTTATAAATTTATTCGGATATCTCGCTAACGGCTCTAATGATATTGATGATTGTTGCATATAGGGGTTTTTTGACGTCAGGAATCGAATGCGCTAGGTCTAACGTCTGAAAAAACGCGCATAAACTCTGAAAATGAGCATAAAATTTAAACTCTGAAATATGCGCATACAATTTAAACTCTAAAAATGCGCATAAAATTTAAACTCTGAACTTCTTTTTATACCACCTTTCAAGTATTCGAATAGCTACAATTCAGATGTTAAAAATACTGAACGATGCTCGCTCATCCAGGTACAAACGAGCCAAAGATTGGCTGAGAGCCCTTAGCGAGTTTTCCAACTGCGAGCGAAGCGGCAGAGGCGGGGCTGGAACGCGAAGCGTCCATGGGCAGAGCCCCTAGTTATATTAATATTAGTTGTACAATTGTATTGGATAACCTAATAGAACTCAAATCCAATGCAATATTTCGTTCCACTGGAAATTCGACGATAGTGGCGCTATCTATTGGGGAAACGACGGAAGCTGTGTGAAACACCAATGCTACCAATGATTTCTCCCTAGCGCTACCTCGCGGCGCGATCATGCACTATTTTCCCGACAACCTTTTTTTCGGCACGCAGCCACCGTATGAATGCATGATCTATTTTATTATAGATGATCTATGGTTGTACTAAGTTTGGGATTGCAGTAAAGTTTCGATATAGATTTACTTTAAGTATACAAGTCGGCCAACCTCTAATACGGTTTTTGTCCTGACCGCAGTATTTTACTCAAAACGGACAATATATATAATTTTAAAGAGAGTGGAATAGTGAACTACACATATTGAAATATTTCCTAACCAATAAAGAAGAGAAGGATTCCTGCATGTGTGAGCTTAGGCCTAATGCCGCTGACAGTTATTACGTCTGAAAACCATTCAAAAAGATAAACGTCTTTGTCTCTTTCTGTTTGACATCTACTTTCAAAACATCCTCCGTCAAATGCACAAAGCTTGTCTGCCGCATGGTATGAACAACATAGATCACAACACCCAAAATAATTCGATCACGCAGCTGAACCGCTGACGTGAGCAAGAATTTCTCAAAATTAAGTTTATCTGTTTTAGGATTTCAACCAACGATTTGGGAAATTGGTCTACTGACGAAGGCGCTGAATAGCCGCCCGCGTGTACGAAATATATTAGTAGAATTTGTTTGCACCTCAGCCTAAACCCCAGGCGCACGTGCTACTTCGTCCCGCTCGCAGCGGAAAAACTCGCTTTGCCCCCTTCCCCAGCCCCAGGGCTTTATAACAAGGGAAGCCATTTCACATTTCACTCTGACGTCACTGTGCTGATAACTGCGAAGACTAGAGCAGCGGACTGTACGTTTACTCGCTGTTGTATGTAACTCGACGGAAAAGCTTCGGTAAAATAAAACTTAGATAGTCTTAATCTACATAAAGTACGGATTCTGACAGTATAAATTCTTTTATTTTAACAGGTATTTCGAATTTTAATAATCGAAAATATTTCAGAATTATCACAGACCGACATCGAAAAGTTACTAAGCTAGGAAATTTTTTATTTTCGCGTTACAAACAAACTTCCAGCGGGAAGGTTGTAGACAATGAATTGACCTAAACTTTTCAGTTCACCAATTCGTGATGAAATGATTACATCATTATGAAATCGTTTTTAGATGAGCGCGAGGCGGCGACGCGTCGCCACTCCCGGTGTACTGTTGTTTGATACTGGAATATTTACATCCTCATTACGTTTATGTACATATTGTTATTTTAAGGTAATATAGTAAATCACTTGTTCCAGCTAGAAAAAAAGTAAGATATTCCGCGCGCAGTGTAGCCTATTAAGGTTACTAACTGGCCCGACCCGGCTTTGCACGGATAGACAAATCAAAGTTAAATGTATTATATTATATTATAATATTATATAAATATATTATAATAATAATAATTATTATTATTAATAATATATAATATTATTATAAATTATATTATATCAATAAATATATTACACTATGTAATATATAGTGGGTTCTTATGGGGATTTTTAGTAACTTTGACCCCCTCCCCCAAACCTCCCCTAAAATTTAGATTTTTTTAAAACTCTTTCTTAGCGAGCACCTAGGGCCCTAGAGGAAGCTACATAATAAATTTCATTCCAATCCGTTCGGTGTTTCTTTTTAGTAACTTTGACCCCTAAAACCCCCATAAAATTTAGAATTTAAAAAAAAACTTTCATAGCGAGTACCTAGGGCCCTAGAGGAAGCTACACACCAAATTTCATTCCAATCTGTTCGATGGTTTTTTGTAGTAACTTTGACCCCCCAAACCTCCCCTAAAATTTCGATTTTTTTTAAAAACTTTCTTAGCGAGCAATGCCCCTAGGAGAAGCTAAATACCAAATTTAATTCCAATCCGTTCGATGGTTTTACAGAAATCGTGATTTTGTAACTTTGACCCCCCAACACTCCCCCTAAAATTTCGAACTTTCGGAAACCCTTTCTTAGTGCGCGTTTAGAGCCTATAAAGAGTATTAGAGCCAAATTTCATGTTTGTAGGCCTCGTGGTTTTGGAGAAACTGTGATGAGTCAATGAGTCAATGGTATTTGGCTTTTATAAGTATAGATATATTGTATTTTTTACCTGTGCCACCTGTTTGCTAAAGGATATTTACATATGTCTGCACTATTGTATACAAAAATCCAGTAAATAAATATTCTCGCATTCCGTTTGTGTTTTCGCTCTCATTTGGAAGTCCTGGGAAAATGTTATCCTAGCGCAGCCGGTCATGACATGTTCTTGACCCTCTTTATAAAACTTTGTCATCTACTATTGAGAGCTGTTGGACAAAGTTTCCGTTTTCTAACTTTGAAAACGTGAAAGCGTTTGTACTAAAAACTCGTGAACTTTTGGATGGATCAGAGACGGCTTTATGTATCCAAAATATTCGATTGCAATGAAATCAAATTCAATTAAACGAGCATTAAACCGTAACTCCTACAAAAATAGCTTTTTTAATGAAAAACAAAACTGGTCAGTGGACTAGTTCTGAGCATAAAAAAACTAGGGGCTCTTCCCCAGGACACTTCACGTCCCAACCTCGCCTCGCCCTTCGGCCTCAGATGGCTGCTTCGCTTCGCTCGCAGTTGGAAAATTCGCTAAAAAATCTCGCTAATCTTTGGCTCGTTTGTACATAGATTTGTAAAATTATGAAACCAGGCTTAAATATATTAACAATACAAGATTAATTATAACCTCAAATACATGATTTATAAACTTAAAAGGCTTTCATTACGATTTTAGTCCTAGTTGTAATATCTTCTGTCAACTAAAGTTTTGAAACCAGGCCTAAATACAGTAAAAATTATTGCAGGATTAACATAACCTCAATACTATATTTCAGAAATGAGCCAGGCCTATATTACAAAATTGACTATTAGAATTTATCCATCTTTGATAAGTTTACCTTTTTTTTTAACAAAATTAATTGTTAAATCAGGTCCAATTAATTTTAATTCCAACGTGCTAAAACAGTAGTCTATAAATTAGCTGGTTTTTTTTAACAGTAATTAAAAACTATCGAATGAACAGCTGATAAATCAGTATAAATTGGCTTGTTTATAAACAGTTGTTTTGATCGCTTTATTTACTATTTCGTTGTTATTTTGTAACCAACATGGCAACCCATAAGACCCTATGTTAAAATTTATCAACTTTTAAATTAGATTTTTCTAAAAAATTTCGTTTTTACACGAAATACAATATGGGTGTACTTAAAAATCAGAACTATACCTAAATACAAAATTTCTTTGAATTCGTTAGAGCCGTTTTCGAGATCCGCGGCAGATACAAAGGTACAAAGATAGAAACAAAGATAGATAGAAGAATTGCTCATTTAAAGTAATAGGATTTCCTCACCTTATTGTTTTTATATATCTTGAACGGTTTGGCAAACATGTGTAATAAAAGCCGCCAAATTAGCACGTTTTCTCAAACTTTGTATAACATTTTAAACCGAATTGATTATTGTACAAAAATAAAAACCGATATTGGTTCAGCTAATTGTTTCGTTTTATATTTAACGGTTTAGCCAAGTCATAAAAGGCTAAATGCGAATTCCAAAAGACATTTTCAATCCCTCTTCAGCTTTATTTGAAATAAATCGTAATAAAAGTATGTCGTACGTCGTTCGTCAACTTAGCAGAGGACGCTATTTACGTCAGCCAGTTGTGTTGAATTTCCCCAAACATGTAAAGATCGTAGGCCAATCCCGTCGAGTGCAGTAAGCCACCACAAATCATCAATCAACAGAAAAACACATCAAAGGGCAAAAAATGAAAATTGAGAGCGTCGGTTACTTTGTGTAAACGTCGCATCAAAGCGCAAGGGATAAATCAACCGTCTGGGTTTAATCAGATTTACTAAACTTTTTGATTCAAACCATATAGCCAGTACTATGCAAACTGTATTCCCCTTCCAAACTCCAGATAGACTGGACGCAAAGCTTTGGTTGCCTACGTTACAAAATGAAGGGGTTACTGGTCTGGCAAGTTTATTATACCACTATATAAACTGTGTCGGGCAGATAATAAGCTGGGGGGGTTTAGCGCGATCGTACTTAATGTGTAATGATTGCAACTTTAGTCGACAGTGCGAAGTAAATACAGGGTGCACCAAAAAGGCTTTGCACTTTATTTACATGACTCAGGGTAAAAACAAATTAGATTATAATACATAGGTAGGTAGCTGCAAAGCACGAAGGATCTCATAATCTACATAAATAAAAATGTAAATGTTCGTTTGTTCAAAATCTTAAATCTAAGAAAGTTCTTCACCGACACCTTTGAAATTTTGACACAAAGTTTCGTTTGAATACACGCGTGTTTTTATATACTTTTTGAAAAACAACGCCATTTTTAGACGTAAGAACAACACACACTATACTAAATACTTTACGGCAACGGGAGCGCCATACTAAATGATAATTAAATATGTTTATTGTTGATACAGTAATCAGCTGTTTGCTGTAATATTTCTACTAACAGCTGATTTTAAACTTTGAAGCAATTATTTGTATTTCTAACCTTCAGGTTAGGTTTGTATTAAAGTGCATACCTGAGCCTATCTGCTTCTTTGACTCTTTATTATAACTGGTGTTATAATATATATGAAATAATTTCATTTGGACATTTACCATTTAGCTTTGAGGTTATTATTAATCCTACACCTTTAATTAAAAGAAAACATAACATAATTATGTGTATAGAAGGTTCCAAAGGGGTTGGCGTGTGGAACATGCAGGGGTATATCCTAGTTAGATATAAAACAAATACGAGAAAAAACAAGAGTTAGCTACAAAGCAAGGAGGGTCCTCCAAATTTGTTATAGAATAAAACACATCCAGTTTCTAAGATGGAGGAGTAAAAATAAACTTTACGAAATCGATTTGGAAGCAATTTGTTAGGTCAAGCACTTTGAAATAAACATTTTTTTTCTTGAAGTTTTTTCTAAAAACTCTTCCTTTTCGAGATATTAGCATCTCTATGTCGATTTATTTCAACACGTTCAGAGCCGCCATTTTGTTTTGGGTGGTCCGATTATTATTTTCTTTATGCCATTTTCCTAGACCATAATAGACCTTTAAAATGAGGCATCACATGACCGTACTTCCCATTTAAAAATTTTGAGTTGCCCCCGAAATCCCCCATTTTTAGGGGACACTCAAAGTGTCCGATTGCTTCAAAAGATACTTTGGACTAAGTTAGTATCGTTCCGCAAAGGATATTTGTTTGTTTCAATAAACACAAAAGTTAAGGGGGGGGGGGACTTTATAACCACCCTGTATAACAAATACGAGGAAAACAAGAGTTAGCTACAAGGCAGGAAGGGGCCGCCTAATTATTTAAAAACTAATCAAATAAGAGAGTTAGCTGCAAGCACCCAGGTGCCTTCTAATTTATATATAAAATAAATACTCGTATGAGTGAGAGGTTGTTGCAAAAAAACATAAATGTTGCAATGTAACATATATTATGCATACCCTGTATTTGTTTATATCACGCATGCGCGCACGTAAAGGTAACATAATTAATTAACCATGATCGCGCATTGTTTGACCAATTGTTTAGTTTCCGAATGGCTAACGATTCATTGTTTCACCCGATGTACGCAGTTAATCAAGCATATTTCGCCGTTCCCCTTTGTCTCCATTCAACCGGCACCACTCACACTGATACATATTTAAAAAAAATAATACCGGAGAATAAATTTGATTAATGACCGGTTTAACAACATTTTGTGCAACAAATAGCTCAAAGAGTCTGAGCCTTTGTTTTCTGACTGTTAACCATTTGTACATTTCCGAGCGAAAGGGTTTAACGATAATGGTGGTGTTTTTACAAAACGAGGAGGATGTGAGGCGGAAGGGATATAAACTAATACGTATGGTGCTGTATCCTATTACTTTAAATGAGCAATTCTTGTATCTATCTTTGTATCTGTCGCGGATCTCGAAATCGGCTCTAACGAATTCAAAAACATTTTGTATTTAGATGTAGTTTTGATTTTTAAGTGCACCCATATAGTTGTATTTCGTGTAAAAACGAAATTTTTTGAGAAAATATAATTAAAAAGTTGAAAAATTTTAACATAGGGTCTTATGGGTCGCCATGTTGGTTACAAAATAACAACGAAATAGTAAATAAAGCGATCAAAACAGCTGTTCATAAACAAGCCAATTTATACTGTTTCAGCACGTTGGAAATAGAGTGGAATAGAACTGAGATTGAGTATTATCCAAAATCAGCTGTTCATTGGATAGTTTTTAATTACTGTTAAAAAACAAGCAAATTTATACCGTTTTAACACTATGGAATTAGAATAAATTGGGCCTGATTTAACAATTTATTTTGTCAAAAAAAAAGGTAAACTCGGCAAAGATGGATGAATTCTAATAGTCAATTTTGTAATATAGGCCTGGCTTATTTCTGAAACATAGTATTGAGGTTATGTTAATACTGAAATTTTTAATGGCCCAAAACTTAAGTTGACAGAAGATAGTAGAACTAGGAATAAAATCGTAATGAAAGTCTCTCACGTTTCTGAAGCATGTATCTGACGTTATAACTAATCTTGCAATTACTGTTAATATATTTAAGCCTGGTTTCATAATTTTAGTTGACAGAAGATTAACGAGATTCTCTAGCGAATTTTTCCACTGCGAGCGAAGCGAAGCAGCCATCTGAGGTTGAAGGCCGAGGCGGGGTTGGGACGCGAAGCGTCCAGGAGCAGAGCCCCTAGTCTTTATCTTATTAAACGAGCAATTCTTGTATATTTATACATCTATTTCGGGGATCTCGCTAACGGCTCTAACGATTTTGATGAAAATTTGCATATAGGGGGGTTTTTGACGTCAGGAATCGAATACGCTAGGTCTTATATCTGCAAAAATGCGCATAAACTCTGAAAAATGCGCAAAAATTTAAACTCTGAACTTTTTTTATACTACCTTTCAAGTCACTTAAAAAGATACAACTTCTTTTTATACCACCTTTAAAGTCACTAAGTATTCGAAAGGTAGTCTACATTATAGATACAATCCAGATGTTAAAAAAATACTGAGCGATGCTCGGTCACCCAGGTACAAACGAGCCAAAGATTAGCGAGTTTTCCAACTGCGAGCGAAGCGAAGCAGCCATCTCAGGCCGTAGGCCGAGGCGGGGTTGGGACGCGAAGCGTCCAGGGGCAGAGCCCCTAGTAGTTTATAACTTCATCGACGAAGGTTAGACGTGATGGCTCGGCAGGAGTGAAACAATATTTCTGAGTTGACCGCAGCCCTCCAAGTGGCAGTGCTATACACTACTAGCATTGAGTTTGTGTGCGTTTCATTCTTCTGCTAGCTTCGCAGCTAATGTAGGAATAAAGTTGGATTTTCCCGATTACTACACATTTTGCGCTTTCTGAGCTTTACATGCAAAACTTTTTGAAGTGAAAACTTCTTTAGCGGCGTTGGGCACTTTTTGCTTGGGGAAAAAGCATTGAATTCGCGACCGTTACCACTCGAGATATAGTATGTATTATATATATATATATATATATATGTATGTACGCAACGCGAATATACTACATAGCACTTCTTATTGGGAGAGGAAAAAGCATCAAACTCGCGACCGTCACCGCTCGAGATATAGTATGTATCTATATATATATATATATATATAGGTACGCAACGCGAATATACTACATAGCACTTCTTATTGGGAGAGGAAAAAGCATCAAACTCGCGACCGTCACAGCTCGAGATATAGTATGTATGTATATATATATATGATATTTGTGTTATATGTATATTAAATACCAAAGTCAGCAAAGTCATTAATGTTTTAAATTATTTACCCTTATTCTCCTCTTATATTAATACTGATAAAAATATAAATCGCTCATAGAAGTTATCACTTCTAACGTGTGGTCTTAAGCACACCCAATGTTTTTTTTAGTTGCACAATTGAATTCTTTGGTCCTTTTTCTAAAAACAATATTTTGAACACTTTTGGATTGGGATATGATTACTATATTTGGCGAATAAAAAAAAAATGCTTGCAGCACGAAAACAACCGTCATTATGATTACCAGTTATAAGGTTAGATGGACATTTTACCAATGAATGACAAATGTATACAGAAATTTCATCAGCCCAGTTTCCCCCCTATTTTGGTCGATCTTAACTTGGTTTCCAACATGCAAGTTGCAGTGGAAGCCGCAGAGCTCGTAAACCGCCACTTCTCGCCACCCACTGGTTGTATGCAGATACGATGTGAAGTTTTTTATGACTCAACCAAACCGCAGACTATCCACCACACTATGTGTTACAATTTTGTTGGGCCAAATCCCCGCACAAATCAGCAATAAAGAGTCCATTAACACAATGTGCGTGCAACAAACAGCCCCTTCAAACAAGCTGCATGCAACACTGCGACACAATGTTGTTTAACGAGGAACAGTTCCGTGCATAGTTCTGTCGTAGTGTTTATTCGACACGACACGCTCTGTGAACAGCTGATCGATGGAAGGGGAGGGGGTATACTGTTTGACAGTACCGGGCTACGCTATAAAGAAGCTAAATTTACACTGAAGCCACTATTGTGTGGAATGATTTTTAGAAATTACAATTTCAATTGGATTATTAATAGCTGCCGTACCAGACTTCGCCCATGCTGAAAATAATTCGATCGCACGAATTTTAAAAATTAAGTTTATTTTTTTTCAAACAACTTTTGGGGAAATTGGTCTACTCACGAAGACATTGAACAGCTGCCTCCGTGTACGAATTTGTTTGCACCTCAGCCTCCAGCCCCGGCTTACACGCTGCTCGTTTCGCTCGCAGCGTAAAAACTAGCGGTGCGAGTTTGCACCTCGACCTTGCGCTCTCGGATCCCGATTCGCTTCGCTCATAGCGGACAAACTTATTTTTGGGATATTTTCAGGGTCCCCAGAATACGTTTTGGGGGTGTAATTAAAAATGTTATATTTACAGGGTGTCCCATAATTAAACAGTCAAACTTCGGGAAATGGTTCAAAATAAAGAGAAAATCAAGAATAAATTATTGTTTTAAAAAAACTCTTCGTTTTTCCAGATATCGGCCATTTTGTTTCTTTTACAAAACAATTCATATCTAGAGAACGGTTAAACCCATTGGGTTCAAACTTGGCATGAAGCTTAACCTAACAGTGATATATTTTAAGAATTTCATGCAATCATTCATTCAAGATTTGAAACCTAGCACTTTCAATTCGCTATCGGATGGTGTAACTGTCAAAACAATCGGATGAAGGATGCCCAGGTTAAGCTTCATGCCAGGTTTGAACTAGGTTTAACCGTTCTCTAGATGTGAATTATTTTGTAAAAGAAACAAAATGGCCGATACATGGAAAACGAAGCGTTTTTGGAAAAAACATTTATTCTTGATTTTCACTTTATTTTGACCCGTAGAAACATTTCCTGAAGTTTGGCTGTTTATTTATGGGACATCCTGTATTTGTGTTCGCACTTTAATGGCCGCATTTACGTCCGATTCGGTCCAAATTTGTTTTACGCGATGCTTTTCATAGTCACTCGGACGAGTTCGTTAGCCAAAAAAATCCAACAAACGGAAACACGTTTTTTTGACCGAAAGTAAATTGTTCTTGAGAATTTTAATCAAACTTTTTATGGTTTTATCTACAAAAATAAATACAGGAGATTATTAAGCACATTTTGTATTTTAACACGACCTTATAGATCGTTCCGTTCCCCCAAAATCGATCGAAACTTAAAATAATTCGACCACGCAGCTGAACCGCTGACGTGAGTTGAGCAAATTTCCAAAATTAAGTTTATAGGCCTATGTTTTAGGGTTTCAACCAACAATTTGGGAAATAGGTCTATTCAGGACGGTGCTGAATAGCTGCAAAATGCTTCGCACGCCATTCCGCATATTGGGAGTATCTTCAATACATAAAGCATTGCGTGCTTCGCACGCCATTCCGCGTATTGGGAGTATCTTCAATGCATAAAGCATTGCGTGCTTCGCACGCCAACACCACAGTGAAATCCACCACATGGCTTTGAACCGGGTACTTTTATGGTATTTCACGTTTTGATCGATTTTGGGGGAACCAAGCGAGCTATAAGGTCGCGTAAAAAAAATAAAATCTGCAGAAAAACATCACGTACATTTAGCCTATATTTGTAGAAAAACTCTAAAAAATTAATTCTCCTAGGAAAAATCTCAAAACATATTACTGCCTGTCAAAAAACGTGCTTCCGGTTGTTGGATTTTTTTGTCTAACGAACTCGTCCGAGCGACGTTGACAGCCAACATGTGTACCAAATTTGAACCAAATCGGACTTAAAATGCGGCCGCTAGAGTGCGAACACATATATATATATATGATTTTTAATGACTTCCCAAAACCATCTGCTCTGGGGACCATGACTCTGCTTTAATGACTCTGGGGACCATGATCGGTGCTCATTTGCTACTCCCGACATTGGGTCTTACCATAAGGGCCACTGCAATAGCTCATTTTTCCTATGGAAATTCGCTAATAGTAAAGGTATTATTTTTTCATCCACGTGGGGGATTTTACCATGGGGCAGCTTCTGGTCCGAGGCCGGATTTTGCGTTGCGAGCGGAACGAAGCAGCCCGTGAACCGGGGCTGGAGGGTGAGGTGCAAACAAATTCTACTAATATATTTCGTAGGCCTACACGCAGGTAGGCTATGCAGCGCCTACGCGAATATACCAGGGAAAATAAATATTATTACCTTTAATTTTTGACAGTCGCTGTTTTAAAATTGTACTTTGTAGGCCTAATATTTGTGTTTACAAAAAACTGTAAATATTGTCCACATATACGTACCAATATACCAATATCAATAATTTACAAAATCATCTGGCCGAGGTTTTTATTTATTGCTAAAAATTATTCGACACAAATTCCTCCCCGCCGGTTTATTGTTTCAAAATTTTAAGGAAGCGGTATTTCCAAACGATGTCATACAATACACAAAGAAGCTGTATACTTTAAGAAACCTTTCAGTGAAAGCTACGCCCCCCCCCCCACTCCCGAGGGACCAGAAACACCGGCGAAATTGTCAAGGAAATGTGTATTAGAGCGTCATCTTATCTTTAGTTGTTCAAGAAGCCGCAGCACGCGCTCTCCTACAAGCGAAGCAACTGTCGTACTTCCTGTAGAAGCTATTAGTAGACTTCCGGTCAAACTGTCAACCTTTTCCTTCCTCCATTTTTATAAATTTATGAAGGGTGACATAATCTAATGGAACTGCAGTGGGGGATTGGGGGGTGATAAAGTGTACAGGTGTATAAAGCATTGAACACGTAGACGGGTGTCAAATAAAAACACGAACAATAAATAAGAGAAAATGGCTTGTCTGACCCGTAACATTGTAAGATTTAATGCGTGTTTTAGATTCAGCGGAATTATAATCGAATCTAAACAGACTTAAATAACACACGTTGAAGAAAAATAAGTGAACGGAATGTAATAATTTTTTGTTATTTATATATTCTTTTGAGTACAACAAAAATACGTTTACACATTTAATTTAGCAAATAGTGTTTAGGCCTGTATAAGACCATAAATAAACAAAACATATACAGAAGTAACACTAATCATTTAAAATAAAAACTTTCCAAGACAAAATAAAAATCACATCTCAGTAAACGCAAAATTGACAATCCAAAGAATTACTATAATGCAGTTCCAATGTCTTTTGCATTTTATAGTTGCGTTTAGATTATAATTAAAAAAAAATACTTAAAACGAAAATAAATAGTATATTTTAACAAACTGTTTCCTCTGAACTAACTAGTAGTTCTGTGAACAGTAGACCTCGCTCGTTGAAATAACAAATGTGATTTTGAGTTTAGGTTAAAAATAGTGTGCTAGTAAGGAAGTAAGCAGAAGGTTTAGCCAGTGAAACATTATTTACAATTCCCGCGATTCCGGGGTTTCTAGTTCTCGTTTTTATTTCTTTTCTTGAGCTTTAACTGCTAAAGATTTTCTTTTAGAGGCATTGTGTTTTATTTAGGTTAATAATACCTAAGATAGCTAAAAATATCGCGTTATAGAGGGACAACATACAATTCAGTATTTACATACTTAAGTAACTCAAACTTAACAATGTATCATAAGTTAACTTAAGTTCCATATCATATTCCAACATTAGAAATAATGAAAACAAACGATGTTAAAACGTCGTGATAGTGATCTCAACCCATGTACCAACACTTCCCACGGTGTCCTACGGTCATTTTTTGTATGTCCTTTATCGCCGCGAGGTTTCATTTGTTTCATCTCATTTTGTAATTCAAGTAAAGCTAAGTCAAATACTTTTATGAAATTTACAATGATAATTTACAGGTATGCAGTTCAATTCTTTGATTTATCCTCTACACTTTCTTATAACAATATGTCATTTTTGGGCAAATGATATATTCCTAAATTACTATTCAAAACAGGCCTAGTTTTGTTAGCAGTCTTGTAGTAGGAACATAAAAACTGATGTTTTCAAAATAAGAAATTTGAAATTGATACATATTTTTATACAATTCTATTTAGAACTAAATTACGAAACTTTTTTACATTTATGAAAAAAATTACAATAATTGTTACTACTTTTTATGTAGGCCTAAAGTTAAACATTTTCCTTTCGTTACTGAACGTGGTTGTTTCTTGAGCTAATAACTTTCTGAATTTTACTTCAATAATTTTTTTTACTGGCATATATGAATTCTTTAAACCTTATCTACAAAAAAGCTATGGAACACTTTTGAATTGGTTTAGAATAAACGTATAAAAACATGGTTGAAATACAAAAACTTGGACGATTTTAAACAAATTCCAAGTTTACGGCCAATTTGTGAGCTTACCGTTAGAGATACCGGAAAAAAATCAAGAATACAATTTTGTTTAAAATTCAATTTGCTTCTAGCAAAATGCTATTAGTTTTTAAATTCGACTTACGGTTAAGCCACAAAATGGCTTTGGAAAAAAGCTTACACTGAGAGAAACGGTCCGGCCGCCATTTTTATTCATTTAAGGGGTAAAAAATGAAAAATGGAAAAAACCCGTATATATACATGGCTCGGCCTTGGAATAAGGAACATTCATGCAAAAAATCATCAAAATCGGTCAAGGCGTTTGGCCGTAATCGTGAGACAGACAGACAGACACATAGACGAAATGCCGAACGATCGAGTTAAAACGGAGACCTCGCTTACGCTCGGTCAACAACGCCATTTTGTATTTATTTTTAAGTAGGCCTATAGCTATAGCTCATGTAAAGTGAGTCCGTAAACATATTCGAACCTTCGAGGTTCCAACTGTAGCAAACTGGACGCCAGTTTTACCTTCTCGTCCGATTGTAGGAGAAAGAGAGTTTGGGCACTTTTATGGCTTGGCTAAACCGTTAAATATAAAGCAAAACAATAATCTGAACCAATATCGGTTTACACTATTTTTGTACAGTAATTAATTTGGTTGAAAATGTTATACAAAGATTGACAAATCTGATAAATTTTCCTGCTTTTATTATACATTCTAGCTAAATCGTTAAAGATAAATAAAAACAATAAGGTGAGAAAATTATGGTTTTTATTATTAAACTAGCTGACCCGTACGGCGTTGCCCGTGGTTGTTGGTATTTTCAGTCTTTTTGACGTAATTGTAATTTTTTTTAAGTGTTCGTTGAATACCTGTGAGTATCCTACTGTGGTCATGGAAAAAAGGCTACGCTATTTAGGAAAGCACTGAAAATAGTATTCCTGTAAACTACTATCTAACATGAAAAAGCTTTAAATATATCGTTTTAATTTATAGCTTTTACTAAGTTTGACTTTCACTTAATTTCATTGACAATGTTGCGAGCACCTACGGCCTTAGAGGAAGCTACGTACCAAATTTCATTCCAATTCGTTCTTATATGGATTTTTAGTAACTTTGACCCCCCTCCCCAAACCTCCCTGAAATTTCGAATTTCTTTTAACCCTTTCTTAGCGAGGGTTTAAATTGGCTGGAGGTCGTAGAAAATATATTTGAATCACTTTGTAACATCCGCGTTAATTTAGGATGTAACAAACTGGTTCAAATAGAGTTTGTAATTTTAAATGTATAGGCCTAATTAGTATAAGATATATATTGTTTAGTATTTAAATATACAATATACAGTATATATCAAAATAAAGCTACGAATGTGATATTTTAATGGCATTTACAGTAGTTTAATTCAGATTGTTTGTTTAGTTTTCAATATAATATGTTTAAACTCGTGTATGTTTATGGTTATGCATGGTGTCAAATAATTTGTTTGTTATTATTATTATTGATAGCGAAAATATGTTTTGAAAAGTATTAAAAACTTCATAGTTATGATATATTTTATATAAACAATATTTTAAGCAGCATATCTCTAAATAGGCCTATATAGATATTTAATAACCAATGTTCGAGTTGAATTATAATTCTGTAAGCATTTTTATTTGTGTTTGTTTATAGTTTTTCAATCTAACCTTAAAAAGCTGTTGGTTTTGAAGAGTATTAAAGTGATTATAAATTTGCTAAGTAATGTTGCTATGGTAATACATGTAAACAGACATAAGCTTTTTATACGAACAGCTGTTTTTGTGAGCTATGGTTTTGAGTTCATACAATAAATGCTGTTCAGTTTCTTCCAAATTTGAAATTTTTTCGGGAAACTTTTCAAACTTTTCTTTACGTATAAACTTCTATGAACTACTACAAACATTTTAAGACCAAAATAGCCAAATCGGTCCAGCCGTTCTCGAGTTTTAGCGAGACTAACGAACAGCAATTCATTTTTATATATATAGATTGGCGACAGTATCTACTGTTTTCTTATAATAACAGTTTTAATCTAACTACAACATCAGTTAAAATGTTATTTTATAAATTTGTAATGCGTAGTTTCTGAAATAAGTCCCGGCTCACGCGCCGCTTCGTTTCGCTCGCAGCGAAAAACTCGCTTCGGATCGGACGCTGCCCCGACTGTGACTTGTATGGTAGTTTGTGCTTTGATCGGTTTATAGGGAACCAGGCGGGCTTTAAGGTCCTGTAAAAACACAAAATGTGCAGAATAATTTCCTGTATTATTATTTTTTGGTTACTTCCTGTTAAAGAACATGCTTCCGATTGTTAAATTTTTTTGGCTAACGAAATCTTCCGAGTGTGTAAAAATAAAATGTGCAAAATAATCTCGTATAGGCCTATTTATTTCATCATATAAATCCCAAAAACGTCTCATTCCGGTACGAAAAATCGTAAAAAATGTTAATTCCTGCCAAAAAAAGTGCTTCCGATTGTTTGATTTTTTTTTGGATAACGAACTCGTCCAAGCGACTTAGAATCTCTAAGTATGTCCCACATTGGGGCCAAATCGGACGTAAAATGTGGCTGTTAGAGTGTGAACACATGGGCCTATATGTACAATTTTTAATGACACGTAAAACGTGTTCTGGGTACCATGATCGGTCTCACCATAGAGTTGCTGCAATAGCTCATGTTTCCTATGGAAATTCGATAATATTCACTGAGTGTGATAGAAAGGTGGAAAATAATCACGGAAGAAGATCTAAACAGCCGCACCCTAAAGTAATGTTCTGTGTGCGGTGCTTGCGATAGTATTCCTAGAACAGCAGAGATGGTTTGGTGGACGAGAGCCCCACTCTACCAGGAGTGCCGCTCCTTTGCACTCCTGGTGTTGGTTGGTAGAGCTTCCATCCATAAAATAGATGGAAATAAAAAATGTGTGCGGACGTGAGACCCCTGTCAGGAACGAAGTTCATCACGCCTTTTCTTCAAAGCCTAATGTGGATTACAACGTCAAAAGCTAAGATGGTGAACACAGTTAAAAATTCGTCCATTCGTTGTAAATACATTCAATAATATAATATAAAGATAATCGAGCTTGACTCGTGGGAAATATTATTTCTAAAAGTAAAAATAAAACAAAGAACACAGTTCCCACAATGTATTTCATTTTTACTTTCAAAAACATTCAATAAACATAAACGTTGGTTCATCAGTCTAGACCAAATCTAAAATTATTGTGTGAATGTTCAATTTATTTTACCTGCCTTAATGACGGCATATACACACAATTTTAGGTTATTCTTACAAACTTTCCATTTCTTATTAGTTGTTAATTAAAGCGCTTGACGATAATATCTGAACTACGCCGGACGGAACCGATCGTCTCTTAATTAAAATTGACGAACCAAAACACATACTTCTTGAATGTACAGTATTTACATTCATTGCCATAGCAACCAATTCGATAACGCTTTTTCGGTACGCATTACATTTTCTATTTGTCATTGCCATAGCAACCAATTCATAACACTTTTTCGTTACGAGTTACATTTTTTATTTGTCAACTCCTAGCGCAATCCGCTTAAAGGAACTTCGTTCCAATAAAAAGGTAAGATACGAGAAAAGATCTAAGTTCCTATCTTCGAAAAAGATAAAGTACGTCCAAAATATGATACTTTACAAAATTTGACACAAATACTTTCTTGCCTTATACACCACAAAGACTCCAAACTGACTTCATAAAAATAAACTTCTCCTCAAGGGATATTAAACGAACATTCGTAAATACAAATTTCAATGCGTTCCCATCACT
>JAGFPH010011606.1:18058-33799 GCA_018207615.1 Philaenus spumarius | reverse complement strand
ACTCCAGATGTGGCAATACTATAAAGACTTTATTTAGCATAAAAACACAAAACTAATTCACCTGCCAACAATGGACTTTTAAATAATTATTAAAACATAATTATAATAATTAAGTTATTTTTTTGTGTAACGCTTTTAAAAGTGTTTAAAATAATAAAGAAGAGTTTACGAATAGTTTTAGGAATGTTATGACCAGTTTTAGAAGTTAATCATTATACAATTATTTATTCAAGTAGATCGTTTATCCAATTTTTTCAATATATTACAATATATTTTTATTGTAAGTACACACAGAAGTTAAAACCGTCGTAATCATGTAATGAATTTAATTTTAAAACTAAATACAGAATTTTAAAATATATATTTGTTCCATGGTTGATATTTTATTGCGTAATCTCTACTTAGTATTTGTGAACAGTAGACCTCGCTCGTTGAAATAACAAATGTGGTTTTGAGCTTAGGTTAAAAATAGTGTGCTAGTAAGGAAGTAAGCAGAAGGTTTAGCCTGTGAAACATTATTTGAAATTCCCAAGATTCAAGGGTTTCTAGTTTTCGTTTTTTTTTATTTTCTTGAGCTTTAACTGCTAAAGATTTTTTTTTAGGGGCCATTCTGTTTTATGTAGGATAATAATACGTAAGATAGGCCTAGCTAAAAATATCGCGTTATTGAGTGGAAACATAGAATTAAATATTTACATACTTAAATAACTAAAACTTAACAATGTATTTACAGTTTCATATCATATTCCAATATTAGAAATAATGGAAACAAACGATGTTAAAGCGTCGTGATAGTGATATTAACCCATGTACAAACACTTCCCAAGCTGTCCAACGTCATTTTTTGCATGTCCTTTATCGACGCGAAGTTTCATTTGTTTCATCTCATTTTATAATTCAAGTAAAGCTAAATCAAATACTTTTATAAATAATAATTTACTAGTATGCAGTTCAATTTTTTTATTTATCCTCTACACTTTCTTATAATAATATGTCATTTTTGGACAAAGGATATTCCTAAATTACTGTTCAAAACAGGCCTAGTTTTGTTAGCAGTTTTGTAGTAGGAACATAAAAACTGGTGTTTTCAAAATAAGAAACTTGAAATTGATAAACATTTTTATACAATTCTATTTAGAACTTAATTACGAAACTTTTTGACATTTAAGAAAAAAATTATAAAAAATTTGTATTACTTTTTATGTAGGCCTAAAGTTGAACTTTTTCTTTTCGTTACTGAACATGCTTGTTTCTTAAGCTAATAACTTTGTTAATTCAACTTTAATCATTTTTTTACTGGCATATATGAATTCTTTGAACCTTTATCTACAAAAAACAATGGAACACTTTTGAATTGGTTTAGAATAAACGTATAAAAACATGGTTAGAATACAAAAACTTGGACGATTTTTAACAAATTTGAAGTTTACGGCCATTTTGTGAGCTTACCGATAGAAATACGAAAAAAATCAAGACTACAGTTTAGTTGAAAATGTAATGTTTTACCTGCAGAATATTATTAGTTTTTAAATTCGACACTTACGGTTAAGTAACAAACTGGCTTTGGGAAAAAGCTTACACTGAAAGAAACGGTCCGGCCGTCATTTTTATTTTATTTAAGGGGTTAAAAATGAAAAATGTAACAAAACCGTATATATACATAGCTTGGCCTAGGAATAATTAACATTCATGCAAAAATCATCAAAATCGGTCAAGGGGTTTCACCGTAATCGTGAGACAGATAGACACACAGACATACTGTACAGACGAAATGCAGAACGGTCGAGTTAAAACGGAGACCTCATTTCGCTCATTCAATGATTAAGTTAACTAGCTGTAAAAGTACTCCAGCATAAACTAACCTAACCTATGTGTAACGCTTTTAAAAGTGTTTAAACTAATAAAGAAGAGTTACGAATAGTTTTAGGAATGTTATGACCAGTTTTAGAAGTTAATCATTACAAAATTATTTCTTCAAGTAGATCGTTTATCCAATTTTATAGACATCAATATAGTTGTATTGTAAGTACACACAGAAGTTAAAACCATCATAACCATGTAATAAATTTAATTTTAAAACTAAACACAGAATTTTAAAATATATATTTGTTTCGTGGTTGATATGTTATTGCATAATCTCTAGTCAGTATGTCAAAGAATTATGAAATTTATTTACAATAAAAACGTAAATTTCAGTCTTTTTTACTGCTTTTTTATTTCGCCCTCTAAAGTTCTTCACTTTTATTTCATTCTGGACACGTAACTCAGCTGTTGATGCCTCTGATAGTAAAGTAACTTTTTATTGTTATAGTTTAAATAATTGTTTTAAAATTTACGATATAATTTATAGTGCCTGCACTAATTACGAACGCTTGTGTTGTTTTATCCAGTAATGTACCATAAACTACCGTTTTTTATTTAATTTATTGTGAGATTTATTTTTTTAAATAGATTACGTTAAATAACTATCTTCCATATCGTTGTCAAACATGTCAGCAATAATCTTAGTTTAGTATAGTGGGCCTTATTATAAAACTTAAAATTTTATATGAAAAACATTGTATATTTGTAAGTGTCTTTGCCATTTTCTTGCCAATTTCTTGCTGTACAACTGGTTCATTCGTGGATGAGGGTAGTATATTAATAAAAGCTCAGTAAACCGATTACAAACTATGAAATACAAAAACATGGTTGGCTAGGCATTATTCACACTCTAGCACTCTAGAACTCAGAACTCGAGCTTGAGGTTGGGTTACATAAGCTTGAGTCAAGTTCAACCAACCCAAACTAATTTATGATAGATTTAATTACTTAGAGATTATCTCACATATAGTAAAATGGTTTTTCATAAATTGCTAAATTAAAATTGTTACGATAGTGATATTGTAGTTGCCACCAACTCCAATAAACCTATGCTTATAAAACAACTCAAACTATATTGGTTACACAGCTCTAAAACAATATACTGAACTCAAAGATTTAATTTAAATCATGGGTTGGGGAATAACAGATCAACAATTGCACTGTCCTTTCATTGTTCTGTAATTTAAAATATATCGGTGAAATAATCTCAATTATAAAAAAAAAAAAAAAAACAGTTCAATATTGTGCTCTAATATAATTTAGTTAATAAAACACTATACTGTACTTACTATTCTAGTATACTCACTGTATTCTCAACGTTTTAAATTAACATTTCTTCTGTAATAAATACACCATGCAAATACATCTCTATTCAGAAAACAACAGTCTCTTTTTGTTTTTGAAATTAGTATACGTACACTTAAACGTTTAACAACCTAAATATAACTTAGTATAATATCCAATAACGTAAAACAGAAACCAATAGTTAACGAATATAGTGGGCATAGTAATATCGTTCAAATATTACATTATATTTTGAATAAGTACATTGTTCTTGTAAAATAATTTTTTTTAAACGTATACCTTATTTTCGTGCTTCCAATATTTAATTTATTTTAGGACTTTAAAAATTGTATGTTTTACTATTGTAAACAATTATATAAATTGATAGTAGCTTATAACGTTTGGTGAACCTGTGGGAACGGTACACGAGTACACGCAATCTCGTAATCCAGCAATCCTTCCACATTTGAAGATAATGCTGACATTTTATGAGAAAGAGCAAGCCCCTCGTCTACTGACACGGCAAACTGCAGGTCAGGCTAGTCAAGCTTCAAGCTGTGGTAACGTGGCCTTATATAACTTTTTTCCAAATCTGGCTTTTAATGATTTCATAATTTAAAATGTACAAAATATTAACGAAAATAATTTTACACTGCAAAGCCAATGGCAGTTTAAAACATAAACTGTTATGAACTAAACTACTGAGCTACTCCGTTCTACACTAAATTTTTCATACTCAATTTTAATTTACGAGAACTCATGAAAAATGTATCTTACAGTTTAGTAGAACACAAAAGCTGTTCTAAAGGTTAAAACAACTAGATTTGTTCAATTTCTTACATGTTACGTTATTATTAATTTTACATATTCTACTTATATTCTAGCTTATAATTAGATAGGCCATTTAAATGACTTATTTCTTTTAATAAATGTTTGTCTGTCAGTGTATCAAAATATTGAATTAAAGCATACAGGAATTAGTAATATGTTTAGTATGTAGTAATGTGCAAAAAAGCAACGAGAAAAGAAATGATTGCTAAATCACCGGGAATATTTCAACTTTAAATATATATTGCTCACATTCGTTTGTAGTTGTGTTCACTCATACAAAGTTTCTAGTACTTTCATTTTCTTCGTCAATATAGAAGATAAAAACTAAACAGTTTAAAGACAACATACTTAAGTTATAGAGAAAATTATTTTGCAGTTGTTATAAAACGGAAAAGATTCAATACAAAGCACATCTGTCAGTGTATCAAATATTTTAACTTGAGTGCCAATTGCGTTCCAATATGTGTAGTGACAAGACCACGAGAAATGAATGAATTATTTTCCAAACCACTATCCCGGTTATTTCGAGTACTACTAGATAGCTTCCTTTCACTCTCTCACATGCAAATGTGGCCGTGCTCACTCCCTTATACATAGTACCTTGTACCTATATTTGAAATGTTTCCTTCCAGTTTGATTTAATCAAATTTAGCAAACAGTAGTAGTTGTAAAACGTAGCTCAAAACGTAAATAGTTGTATAAATTCAACCAAAATATTACTAATATTTTTAGTAGGCCTATCAACACTCCATCGCAGGCGTCGCGGAGTAAGACTCTTTAAAAGTTAATAATTTTGTTTTTGTGCGGTTGGCAATGCTTTTGAAGCGGGATCGTTCGTGTAGCTTTCTGTCGCAGTCTTAGCAAGCATTTATTAGAATTATTATCGAACGATAACTCTTTATATTAGTGTCAGTGACTCTCTTTGTTTTCTGCAATGTGGCACTCCACGGGCGGTCTACAGTGTCTGCAATACTCGTATTTCGGAGTTTAGGTCGGCACGTGATCTGCAGTTTGTTTAAAAAAATGATTGGAAAATATGTTAGTTCTATTATTTTACTCTTATAAAATCTTATATACGCATATAATATGAATACAACTAAGACAAATACACTGAAAACTTACAAATTTTAAAAAGCGGAGTGAGATTCCACGCGGGCTTCTGGAGGTTTTAGACAATTAAGTGTTTAAAATTGTGTGAGCGTTATAGTTAATGCAAGGTTCATACAAAAACTTTGATTAGCATATAATGAAATAAACGGTACCAGGAACTGGCATATACTTTCTCACAAACATATTTAAATTATTAAACAGATTCACTGTGACTTGTAGGGTGGGGTAGGAGAGGTGATTTTTTATTAAAATTGGAGATTAACTAATAAATATTATTAGCCGAATTTTTGAAGAAAATAAGAGCTATTACACTCGACCCAATTTGAAAATTACTTTATATATATATATATATATATATATATATCTGTTTTATTCCCGGATTGATAAGTGGTAGTAAATATCCTTCAAAATTGCTGATTTTTTGGTGAAAGGGTCCTAGTAGGATTCTTCAGAAATACTTTTTTTTAATTTATTGAGTAATAAATTTTATTACCTTTATGGTTCCGTCATGTGACTATGCGTTGTCTTTTTACAAAGATGCGTTTCGGAGTCGAAACTCCATCATCAGTATATCACTCCGTAGAGGTCGTCAAAACATTAAACTTTAACAAAGACATAAAACACTACACATAAAAATAAATATATACACATTAACTTTGATTTAACCAACTTTCATACGTGCACGCAGTTTCATGGTCCGCGAACTACTGGCATCACAGTAAGGCCCAGGTTATCAAGTTAATTGGGTTAGTCTTATCAGTTACTCAAATCTCATTGCCGTCTCGAATAACGAGTTTGATTGGAACGATAACTTCTCATTGAGAATGTCATTTGGCGATTGTTTAAATGCTTTGTATATTTCGTATTCTTCGATGACATTCATCATTGGTCCTTTTTTAATCATGTGAAGTGGTGTCAGGTTAGATTCAAAATTTGTATAAGAGTGTTTATTATCGATTATGTGTTGCGCGAAACTAGATCTATTAGCATACAGGCTATTTTTGGGCAAATGTTCTTTGTATCTCTCCATGAAAGGTCTGCCTGTCTGTCCGATGTAAAAAGAATCGCAATCGTCACACGCTATTTTATAGATTCCTGACTTCTTCTCTGGTGGTATTTCCTGTTTTTTACGCAGTATTTTCTGTATGTTATTATTGGTTCGGTGTGTTATAATGATATTATGTTTTTGGAATGCATTTTTTAAAATGGAGGGCATAATTTCAGTGTAATCGGCAGCAACAAATTTCTTTTTAACCGCTCTAGTCTGTATAGTGTTACATTTTTTCGCTATTTTTGCCTTCCTATGTTTTTCCAATAATTTGTCGATCATTTGGCTTCTATAACCATTTGCCTGGGCGATATATTTAATGACATTTACTTTTTTTTGTTTTTCGATCGGATTCAAAATGGCGGAGTTATACCGATTAACGGTATATAAGTATATGGGGTTTTCCCACCTTGATAAAATGGTAGTAAATATGCATCAAAATAGCTGAAATTTTAGTGGAAGGGTCCTTGTAGATGTCCCAGACACTGATATTTTCATTTTTCGATTTTACACAAAATGGCGGGTCGTTTGATTCAAATCAAAATGGCAAAGTTAGAGCGAGGAAAATGCATTATTTCTCCCACTCATAAGCCCTTGTGCAGATTTTGAGCTATATCGTTCGAAAGGTAATTAAATTTACTACAATCCTGTGCAAAGGTATTTCAGGTACAGTCCCCGGAACAAGGAACAAAATTAATAGAAAGCTCCCGATAAATGATTTTTTCATTATCCGTGTAAGGTTGTTGCACAATTTCTCCCACTCATAAGCCCGTGTGCAATTTTTGAGCTATATCGTTCGAAAGGTAATTAAATTTACTACAATCCTGTGCAAAGGTATTTCAGGTACAGTCCCCAGAACAAGGAAGAAAATTGATAGAAAGCTCCCGATAAATGGTTTTTTCATTATAAATGTAAGGTTTTTGCACAATTTCCCCCACTCATAAGCCCGTGTGCAGTTTTTGAGCTATATCGTTCGAAAGGTAATTAAATTTACTACAATCTTGTGCAAAAATAATTCAGGTACAGTCCCCGGAACAAGGAACAAAATTGATACGAAGCTCCAAACAAATGATTTTGTCACTATCAGTGTAAGATTTTTGCACAATTTCTCCCACTCATAAGCCCGTGTGCAGTTTTTGACCTATATCGTTCGAAGGGTATTTATATTTAATACAATAATGTGCAAAGGTAATTCAGGTACAGTCCCCGGAACAAAGAACAAAATTGATAGGAAGCTCCTGATAAATGATTTCTTCACTATCTGTGTAAAGTTTTTGCTCAATTTCTCCCACTCATAAGCCCGGTGCATTTTTGAGCTATATTGTTCGAAAGGTAATTAAATTTACTACAATCCTGTGCAAAGGTAATTCAGGTACCATCCCCAGAACAAAGAACAAAACTGATAGAAATCTCCTGATAAATGTTTTTTTGTATTATCAATGTAAGGTAATTAAGCAATTTCTCCCACTCATAAACCCAAGTACAATTTGTGAGCTATATCATTCGAAAGACAATTAAATTTACTATAATCCTGTGCAAAGATATATTTGGAACAATTTCCGCAACAAGGAACAAAATGAATAGGAATCTCTCATTATATAATACTAGGTATTCCCTGATAAGAAAATTCGGCTATAGTAATGCGGCAGTGCTGCTTACGGGTTATTATTATCTATAGCGAAAACTATTTGATCGATTTCGAACAAATTTGCATCAAATCGTCAATTAAGCCTTTGTAGATGCACGAGAAAAGGTTTTGAAAATTTTTGAAAAACAACAACCTTTATGGCCAAAAAACCCCCAAAAATCAGTTTTTATTATTATTATTTAAACGAGAATTTTTATAAAGTTGCGGTTTTTTACACATGGTAGGCGGTACATTAAAGGCTACAAATAAGCAAAATTTTATCAAAATCGTTAGAGCCGTTTTTTTTTATAAAAAAATAATAACTGATTTTTTGGGGTTTTTTTTGCCAAAAAGGGGATTGTTGTCAAAAAATGTCAAAACCGTTTTTCGTGTCTATCTATACAGGCCTACTTGGCATGTATGGTGCAAATATGTTTGAAGTCGATCTAATAGTTTTCGCTCTAGCTTTGTGTACATACAGACATACATACAGACATAAAGACAGATATTTTGTACAAACTACTTTTTTGTCAGGGGATCAAAAAACGGATATTTCCACAAAAATCTCAACATCGATTTTTTTGCAATCATAATACTTTCGCTATACTACAGTATAGTGAGAAAGAAAAAAACAAAGACAATACACACACAAATTTTAAAAAATGTATAATGAGGAGTGAGAATCCGAAATCGGGAGTTACAAGCACAGAATATTGAATAGAATACACTATATTACATGTTCTGTGGTTAGCTCATGCTGCTATTGTTAAAGTCCCAGGCAGTTCACTTCACACTTAAAGTAAATCTTTGTATTTGTAACTGTATAATGTAACTAAAACATAAAATACCTTTGGTAACGCATTGTTTGTGTTAAATATTCCGACAGGAATTTGAAGACAGCAAAAATTAAACCAATGAGAATAAAAAATTTGTCTGAAATTACAACCAGAGGTTCTGTCTTGGGAATGTTTAGCGAATTTCGTGATGTACAGGACCGAAAATAACAAGTAGAAAATAGCTGCAAGGATAAGACTTATAATTTCCAATATTAATTTATAATTTGAATCGATATTCTATCCCCATAACCAAATAATTGTTGCGTTGTGTGCTTCGTAAACACGATATCAAAAGTTTAAGATTTAGACGGGTAGAATTAAAACATAAATTAATTTTCAATTTTTGTATAAACCAAAATTTTATGTAAAATTAATACATCGTTCATTACATGTAAAAATACAAATTTATTTTTCCATTCGCTCTGCCGTTTTCCAAATCCGATCAAAATACATTAAATACCAGAAATTAAGTAACACTTTTTCTTGCTTCATTACAATTATATTAATTAATAAATGACATTTCACTTAATCTTCAAAGACTTATTATTGTTCACATAAATTTGTAAAATGAATAAATCGAAAACTGTACGATGATGTAGTATAATGTTTTGTATTAAACTGCCATTCTAGCTGCTCCCACAACTAATTAATAAATCACCCCAGAGCGGATGTATGACTATGACGAATATTGTAGCCTAGTTTCATTACAGGTTCTCAACCAGTGTTTTGGCAATAACTTTATTTAGCTATTCTAATTAATCAGAAATCTATATATAAAACTGTCCTAATGTCCTGTGAGACAATCTAAAACAAGTTTACAAGCTAATGAAGACATTATGACCGGACTATAAAGTTTTGCCATAACAATCTCCCCTCGTTTAAACCCTAGAACTGGCATGGTTAAAGCTAAAATTGGCCAGCCAGTTTTTAGCGTTTTGCAAGCATATTTTTAAAAATTCGCCAAAAATAGTAAATGAACCCCAATCCAAAAGTGTTCAGTAGCTTTTTTGTAGAAGAAACTTCAATGAATTCAAATATGCCACTAAAAATTAGTTTATTTTGAAATTGTAAAAGTTATTAGCTCAAGAAACAAAAAATGTTCAGTAACGAAAGTAAAAAGTTCAACTTTAGGCCTACATAAAAAGTAGTAAAAATTTGTTGTATTTTTTTCCATAAGTGTAAAAAAGTTTCGTAATTTAGTTCTAAATAGAACTGTATAAAAACATTTATCAATTTCAAATTTTTTATTTTGAAAAAAACAGTTTTTATGTTCCAAGTACACGACTGGTAACAAACCTAGGCCTAGATTGTAACGTCATTTACAAATATATGCTTTGCCCAAAAATGAAATATTATTATAACAAAGTGTAGAGGATAAATCAAAGAAAAGAACGGTATACTTGTCTTTCCTTAGTTCACAAAAGTGTTTGAGTTATATTTATTTGAATAACAAAATGACATCAATCTAATGAAGAGTCTGCAGTCGCTATGCTACGGACAGCATACATCATATAAACACCGTAGGAAATGCCCTAATTATGTACTTTCCACTGCTGTCTAGACGAACAAAAAACCGGTTATTTCTGGATTACTTACCACTGTTACAAACTTCAGACTTTGCTCTGCAAAATGGTGTAAAGAAATCTGTCAAAACATAAGGCAGTGCCTTCACAATATCCGTTGACAAATGGGCTGTTTCATTGGTTGAGAAACGTCCAAGCAAGGGTTTACAGTAATTTTTAGGAAAATTACTAATTTTATAGTGACATCTGATTGGAAGACACCAACAGAAAGATAAAAGCTTGACGAATCCAATGGTATCGTTATAATTGCCAAAGAAATATTAGTTTAGATGGTCTTAAACGTTGAAAAAGTGGAAAATAACAGTACAATTGTATGGAGATTTGCGCACGGAAAGATCTATAGACCGATGTGCATATTTTAAAACGATGATTACGTATGTAAATATACGTTTTACGAAAAAGTTGTAAATACAAAAATTAAAGTTTAATTCATTTCCTTTCCAATGGTGCCAGTTTTATAACGATTGGATGATTCTAAGTGGGTTAAATTATCGATTATGCAAATATATGCAAATTTTCACAAATGCGTGAAATTGTTGCGTTCTGCCCCTGAGAGAGGGTCATGCATGGCCTTCTGCCAGTTCCACGGTTTTAAAGTTAGGTTGAGCCAAGCGTAAGGTTGTTTGATCAAAGACAACTTACTGTAGTTTGTTATAATTGATTGTTAAACAGATCGTTCTTATTTATTGTGTGACGGTAAATAACTCCTTTTCACGCAAATAAATACAACTTTTACTTTAAAGATTCAACATTAGTCAAAACAATATATAACATAAAAGTAACAAGGAATTTGTATTTATATTACGTACTTAATTAAATTTCGTTGGTAATATAAAATTAAATATTGAAACCAGTCTAAACAAATCAAGATTAGTAATAATTGACTTACGCAATTATTGTATTGCATTATTGTAAGTGATTCGCATACATGGATTTATTAGGTCAGTTTTAAATAACAACACAATATGTTAGTTGACTCGTATATGATTTGGGTTTTACAAATTTAATAAAAAACAATTTCCTATTTATTGTGTGTTTAAAAACTGGCCTTAATCGGTACTAAGACGTGCCCAATTATCTAAATTGTATCGTTTGTATTCCAAATTAGAACGTATATGCACTAATAATGATCGTCGATTTAAGTTTTTTTTTTTTTTGTCTCGAGTATGTAATTATATTGTTTGCCTAATTAATCTCACCGAGGTCGTTTTCGCAGCAAAACATTTGGAAACAACATTCGATGAATGTTAATGGGTTGAATTACTTTCAACGGAGATGTATCTCACAGCATTAAGTCAAGGCAATCGAGAAAAAGGGCTTTCACATTATTTACAGGATTTAGAAGAATGTTGTTTTTGTATGACTTTCTTATTTTGTTGAACAGACTATTAAAAAAAACTTACCTATAAGAAGTAGGGTACGTTTCAAATCACAACAAACTTGAAATGTTTTAAATGTGTTTTGTGTTTTTATAAATCAGTATATTTACTTACATTTAACCATTTACGAACAACACTCGTTTAATTTTAAACTTGTATAACCATTCTATTTACCTATATTTTGATTTTAAGGTTATTTTCATTTAGAAGCACATAATTTCATAGTATAGTAGTACGCTTAATTATTTATTTGATCTTGTTTTAGAACTCATATGGAACAATCCTCGAGTTGATCAGAAATACTTTTAACGATGAAAAGTTCTACTCTAAAAAAAATAGGATAGGTGCTAGTCAAATAAGGTTTAGTTACACAACTTATGCATGACGTCTAAAGAAAGTGATAATTATATAAACTAAGTAGCAACAAACATAGTTATTCAATAATGGTAATAACGAAGTGTTCGTTTTTAAACTATTCATGTTTTAGAAATGTAAAATTAAATAGGCCTAGCTTGTATGATTGTACATTTTGGCTTGTGTACACAATTTAATATCTCTTTCAGACCACTAACGTGGATTATTAATTAGAGGAAACTATGCAGGGGATGATTTATTTATTTAATATAATGTACTTTGATGTTGCTTGTTGATTTTTAATTATTTGGTATGAACATTTTGTTCATAAATAACAGTCAATATAGGTTTTATAAACTGGAGTAATTTAATATAAAGAACACTGGACCATTATCTGACGAGTAGGCCTAGTTTGTCATTGCTAGCATATATTCAAATAACTTTATGTAAGAACGTTCTATTTGTTAAAATCAATATGTGAACTCCAATTTTCTAAATAAATTTGTTTTCTTTTAATAAACTACAGACTGGAATAAGGGATGCAGTTTGGGTAGGTGATACTGCATTAATTTAAAACCATTTATTACGATGCAAAAACATTGTATCCTCAATATGTTGAATAAATCCGAAATTACTCGTGCTGCAATCTTACTCAGAATTTTACCACTTCCAAGTTCCAAGTTGACGTATATTAAGTTTCACTGTGGAAAGGTTCCGAATCACTAAAATATAATAAATTAATAATAAAATATTACCTTTTATGTCCATCAAGTGATCCACTTATGTGAAAAAAACACACTACCGCGGTTCTGACACGCCATCCGTAATGACCACATGAGACGGGTGTTCAAAATTGTGTTAAATGTGTACGTTGTTCGTGTGTTTTTGTTTTTTGTGCTGTATATGTCTAACAATTGTTTAATGTTAATGACGACCTCTTAGGGTTGATAATTTCACTTGAAGATGGATGAGTGATATCATCTGAAACCGCGGTAGTGTGTTTTTTTTCACATAAGTGGATCACTTGACGGACATAAAAGGTAATATTTTATTATTAATTTACTATTGTATATTAAGTATAGAGGACTATTTTAATAAAAATGAGGAAAGTAAAAATTACTTAGGACCAAGAAGGCTAAAATTACGTAATCGTTTAACTATACCTCGAAGTGGTTTCAAGAAATTGTATTGATACTTCGCTTCAACGTTTTATAACTAAATACCAGAACATATTACAAGTTGTAGAAATAAAACTAGATTTTTTACATTCCTTAGGGAAATGTTTCCTGACCAATCAGACTTTGGTGTTAATTTTAGTACAATACGTAAAAGCTATACAATTTTAGAACTATGGTGCATTGTACCTTAGTGTGTTTAAAAAAAGGGAAAGTATAAGTACATAACTTCAATATCCAATTAAAGTTGCATTATTGGTTTGATTTTTTAAGATAATAACGTGCGTTCTTGTAAAGTTTACTGTAATTAAAGCATTGTATTTGGATAACCTAATAGAACTCCGATCCAATGCAATATTTTGTTCCACGGGAAATTCGACTTTTTTGGCGCTATCTATTGGGAAAACGAAGGAAGCTGGTAGGAAACACCAATGCTTACAATGCTTTCTCCCTAGCGCTACCTCGCGGCGCGATCATGTACTATTTTCGCGAACACCTTTTTTCCGGCACACAACCCCCGTATGGATGCAAGATCTATTTATTATTCATGATCTATGGTTAAAGTTAAGAGTTTTTAATTTTTATTTTAAGGTGTTATATTTTTTTACAATTTGGAGGTATTCTGTTAGTCACCAGTTTTCTTCCATTCCGAATGTAAATCAGTTATCATATTTGTGTCAACTCTTTTTCTTTGTGTGAAATAAATCCTAGCCTCGGGATGTTTAGAAAATCATTTCTTTATATTTCTCTTGTTTGTGTGTATGGAAATTTATTGTACTAATTATTTTATTTAAGGGTCGGCTCTAGTAAAACAGAAAGCAACCTGCGACTCCAGCGTAGCGGCGTTAGGTTACGCGCAAGATGCATAGAGTAAGGAGGTGGGCCAACCCCTCCTCCCCCCTCGCCTATCAAGCCGAGCCAGTGACGTCACTGCATACATCGCGTCGCAACACTCAGCCGCTACACAATGCATTTTGAGCGAGCTTTTGAGCTACGCATACTATTTCGTTCGAAATTTTTTATACGAAAGCCTAATACCTATTAACTACTATATATATATATATTCATATATACTCATATTCATATATTCATATATATAATATACTTTATTATTTTTATTCAAATATAATATTCAAAATTGTTTTAAAATAAATTTATTCCTGCATAGGCAGATTGAATCTTAATATTCACTGTAGGTTTTATAGTAACGCAAATATTTAATGCAATATGGCTGAGAACTGCAGAATTACTTTAGTTTATTTATTTTGTGGCTTTTCTTATTGGAATTTTAATTAAATAAATAAAACTAAATTTCAAATAAATAAAATACATTTTTATTTGTTTTTACGCCTTTCACGATTGAACCTTCAGACCAAACAAGTTATGTTTGCTCTGAATATACAATTGTTGATTGTGAAAGGCCTAACAAAAAATTTAAATTTATTGAATTTATTTGGATTTTTTAAAATTTATTTAACTTTGTTTATTTACTAACTATATAATTATTAAAGTGGTTTAAGTACGGTACCTGCTTTCAGTTGACAACACTGTACAAACAGTCTGTTTGTTTTCCTTTACTTGTATTCTGGTTTCTCTTTCTGATGTACCCTTGATTTTATTTTCTAAAGGCAACAGTTTCACTGATGGGACAGTGCCAGGTTTTAGAATTTTGTTTACATTCTTAAGGCCCATAATTTCTGCTTTAAAATTTCTCTCAAATTCTTCCAGTTTAAAGTGATCAGAACAAATGTAAGAAGTGTCTGGATTAAAAGAATCTTTCCGTTTACATTTGTCAATTCAAATAGAACGTAAATTACTTTTTGGGGAATTCTAAAATATGTTAAGCACAACAAACACTATTTTTAGCAAAATACACTTAAGCACCAGTTGTACTTGCGCGACCAGTGTGGTCGCATATACTTTATAGACTATTATGCTGTCCGGCAATGTTACAGCATGAACACACATGTAGTGACTGGAAAAGGCGCGACGAGGTATGCCGTGACGTCACCACGCGCCGCGCACTCAACGTTTCCCCACCTCCTATACTCTATAGATCTTGGGTTACGCGGACATTGCTCATCCTAAATCCATTTAAAATCCGCAATTGTTCAAATAGCGGTTTTTTAAAAATACCAAACTCTTGGGGACAAAATTCTTCATCAGACTGGCTTGGTAGTTTTTCGCTATAATTAATAGTGACAACATAAAAAAATATTAAAAATCAATGTTTTAAATTGTTAATAAATATTAAACAAAATGTTTTTTCTTAGTTTTGAAAAAGCCATTTGCATGCATATTTGCCATAGCTTTAAAATGACATATCGTTAATAATTATCCGATAAAAAATAAAGGAAAAATTTTGATTTTAATTTAACATTGGTGTTACGGAGTGTCAGCCACGTGGCCTACAGCTAGAGCCAACCCTTAAGGGTAAAGCAAGAAACGTCTTTTTCTCTTTTTGTATCTTTAAAAATTTTACCTCTTAAACATTTATATATTTTTAAAACCTTTTTTCATTCGAAGTGGCAATAATGACAATGACCTCAACGGTACTCGAAGTCGTTCTTTGCAGCATGTGAGAAGACCGAAGGTCTCCCGACATTTTTTCAAAATTCTCTTTTGGTTATAGGGCCAAAGGCATATAATTA
>JAGFPH010011606.1:0-13737 GCA_018207615.1 Philaenus spumarius | reverse complement strand
GGTTAAATTTATATTTATTATATAATGGTAGCAACCCTAATTCAACCCCTTAGATTGATATATCTAAAGACTTCTGACATTAATATAGATAATACGTGATTTGTGTAGTAAAATCTGTCGAATAGTTTATGAGTCTATAGAGGGCAAAGCAGCAAAGAAACATTAATGTTTATTATAGATATAAACCTACCTTTATCTGTAAATGCTTCACCCTTTGAGTAAACTTTATAGTAAGCTACTTTTTTAGGTTATAAGAAATTATAAATACTAGGTTAAAACAATCCTAAATCAGTCGTATTGTTTCAGCCTAAGTTTATATTAAACAATCGGTACCAGAAACTGGCACATACTTTCTCACAAACATATTTAAATTATTAAATGGATTCACTGTGACTTCATAACTATATTACAGTAGGAGAGGGGATACATTAAATTAGGGGAGTAACTAATAAATATTATTATTATTAGCTAGAGAGAAAACTATTTGATCGATTTCGAACAAATTTGAACCAAACATGTCAATTAGGCCTGTGTGGATGCACAAAAAAGGTTTTGACATTTTTTTAAACAACCCCCTTCTTGGTCAAAAAACCCCCAAAAATCAGTTATTATTATTAGCTAAACGATAATTTTTAGAAAGATGTAGTTTTTGCATATGGTAGGGTACGTTAAGGGCTACAAATAAGCCAAATTTTATCAAAATCGTTTGAGCCCTTTTTCCGTGAATCTATACAGGCCTAATTGACATGTCTGGTACAAATTTGTTTGAAATTGATCTAATGGTTTTCTCTCTAACTTTGTATACATACAGAATAACAGACAGACATTTTGTAAAAACTACTTTTTTGGACTCAAGTGGTCCCAAAACGGATATTTCCACAAAAAACTCAACATCGATTTTTTTTGAGACTGTAGTATAGAGAGGAAGTAAAAAAAGCTTTCTAATAGCCTAACGTTAAAGTCTCCAAAATTAGCAAGGTATCAACAAATATGAGTTCTTAGAAAAAACAAAACTTATCTCTTTGTTTTACTATTCATTACAACAAATGTTGAGCCTGAAAAAATACTGAATGATTCCATTTTACATGTATTTAAAACACGATTAAATAAGTCCCTGTTAGATGAACAATCTTCAGCTATTTTAAAAATAATGTCTTCTTATTGAAGTGTGAAATATCAATATTACAATTTTCAAATACTCCTATAACTAAAGTTTTGTTCAATTATCGTGCATATTTATGTTTTTTTTTGTTTTTTTTTCGTCTCACGCAAAATATTACAACTTTTTTTACACATCTCTTTCTTTTCATTTCACTATAACGAATGAAGGGTGTTTAGAAAAGATGGTGAAGCTTAAGTTAGTTTGGGTTTTCAAATAGTTATGCAAGATTTTAGTAATGTATTCATATTGTGGTAAAGCTTGTTGCCATGTGTCAATTATTCTACCTGATAACTAAGACTGCTTTAAAACCAAATACAGTCATAAAAAACATCTGCATTGTTATTGGTTAACAGGAAATGTACAGTGAATGGTCCTTACTACAACTTTTCCTCTCGAATCCATCTCTTCTCAGTCAAACTGGAACTACTTACAGTAGTAAACAAAAACATGGTATACTAAACGCTTTACAAAAAGTAAACTCGCTAACTAAAAATTTCTTAATCTGAAAAATAGAGATATAACTAGTTGAAGGATAAACTTGTAGAATAACGAACTGATCAACAGAAAATAAACGTTTAAAACTACTTCACATTTAAATTATACATTTAAACAAAACAGAATATGTTCAAATTGAAAAAAAAATACAGCGTACTAAAAAAACAAAATAAGTAATTAAATTACTTACTCGACGTCTTAGTACAACTTTTTAATACTTAGGATTGTTTGTTGACGCAAGGTTGACATGGAAAACACATATAAGTTACTTAAAGAATAAATTGATAAAGTACATTCGCGTTTTTTATATGTTAAAATATCTATGCAATAGGAATATTTTAAAGACTCTTTACTATGCTCTGGTGAGCTCAAAGTTAGAGTACGGTCTATCAGTTTGGGGAGGAGCGTATTATACTACAGTAAAACCCATTATAACTTTACAAAATATTTCATACGGATTGTTTCAAACAAGCAGAAAAATGAGCACACATCACCCCTTTTTCAAACTTTGAATATTTTACCATTGAGGAGTTTATATATTTATAAGGTTTTGGAAATTTTCTTTGACAGGAGTGGGAACAATAATAGTAGCTTGACATCAAGGAGTAAAGAATTAAGAAATAAATTTAACGTCAATGTACCGAAACCAAACCTTTCAGAATTTATGAAATTCTATACATATTTAGCACCAAAGTTTTTTAATTACTAACCGGAAAATATTAAAATATGTGGAAATAAATTTAGATTTATAAGATTATTGAGGAATCATTTAACTGAAGTTAAAAACATTGATTTCTTTTTTAATGTTGGTTATTGAGAGTGTAAAAGGAATGAATGAGTGATATTGAGCGTGTATGAATGAATGACAGGTTAGTAATGTAAGTTAATATGTAGTTTTTGTTTAGAATTGTGTTTTTGTTAAGTTTTATTGTAAAAATGTATTGCATTGCTTATGCAATGTAATCAAATGTAGAAGCCGATTTTTGAGTTAGTTATTCTAGACTCTGCTTAATTGTGATTGTTATTGTGATTGGTCCGGCTGCATTTCTCTCTGCGATTTCTCGCTTAAATAGTAATTAAATTATAAATATTTTTTTGTTTTTCTTCATTTTTTATTCTTAGTTTTTTTGTGTTATATTTTTGTTGTTTTGTTGCATCTTACAGGTGTTATATACCTCGGGGATTTATTGCTTCTCATTTGAAACTAATTATAACATATTATATTTTGAACAGTAAAGTATGTATACTTATATTTATTTGATAGAATATGTAGTGTGTTTAGTTTATATATTTTTTATACTGTTGATTTTGTAAAGAAGCGATGAATAAAACTTACTTACTTACTTTACAAGTTAAATTACAACTTAAAAAACTTGGACAAAGACCAGGATTTAAACCCAGGACCTTTACTATTCCGTGGTAACGGTCCATCCTCAACTATTCTCAACTGATCTATCCTGATCACTCCGATGTTGATCCATGTTATCTCACTTATACAGTTTTAGACTGAATTCCTCGCATATGTGATATTGGTTTATTTATTATTTTTTTTTAATTATGTTTTTTCACTTGTAATTTAATTAAATTAACCCTTGCTGAGGAAGCGTGTAAGCAGGTAAATTATTACAAATTAAAAATAATAATTTATTACAACATTCACCCGAAATATTTCCACCGCCATCTTTAGTGTTTTACATTGGTTGAGTAGAAAAGGGAGAAAGCGTGATTACAAAATTTGTTTACGTTGACAAAACTCAATTAAACGGAGAGGGATTAACTGCTCGTGGTACACAATTAGTGCTGATTTGATAACAAAATCAATTCTAAGGGTTTACTCGGAAGTAGTAGAACAATTTTCCTAGACAAAATGGATTTTATTTCAAATCTAATCTTGGTTTAGTTAATTTAAAAGTGTAATATTTCTTATAAGAGTTTATTATGAATTTGTCTATTTCTACTGCCGGTGTAAGAGTGCATTTTTACTCCCCGGTAAAAATACACTAGTGTAATTTCACACACACACCCCCCCCCCCCCCGGTAAAAATAAGGGTAGCACATAGGTATGTAAAATACAAAAAACTATCAGGCAATGAACTTTAGCGCATTTTTTAAACAAAAATAACAATAAATTAGGACTTTTTGGGTTTTTCGTTGATATTATACAATGTTATGGATGGATCACGATACTTCCAATAGGACATTTGTAGAGAATTACAAACCCTACAAAATGTTTTTTATAGACCCCAATCGAACCATTTTCCACTGAGAAAAGTAGGGAAAACGCTGGAAAACTACTACTTTAAAAAAACACACTTTAAAATGAACAAAAAAAATCATATCTTTGTTAATTGACAATATTAAAGGTATTTCGGAAAATGATTGTTTATTATATGTACTTCAAACAGACGGAAGATGATTTGTCGCATTAATAGCTGTTCCACAATAGTACAGTATAAACAAATTAGGTAATTATCTTGCATAATGCGCCCTATTAACCTGAGTGGCCAGATTTAAATTTACTAACAATTCGTATATCTTCGATTTTCGAATATAGTTGATGTATGATAAAAATGTTTCCGAACATATTGCGAAACGCGTAAATTAGCGACCGACGCCGACGAAAGCTTGATTAGGAAAGCTTGATCACACACCCTGCCGTTCTCTTCTCCTCCGCAGTTGATTCCCTCACTACCACAGAGCATTAGAAATAAATTTGAGGTGCTATCCAGTAAGAGACCAATATACGACAGTGAAGCCACTTTTTTGGTGAAGCCTGATTATCGCCTTACTAGAACTAACACAACAAGGAGGGGTAAAAATTTCCTAGTGTATTTTTACCCCACACTGATTATTAGCGAACCAAATCATGTGCGACATTGGGGTGAATATTGCCTAGTATATTTTTACCCTCCAGTGCTTATTTGTTAACTAAGACATGTTCGACATGGGGGTAAAAATTTCCTAGTGTATTTTTACCCCCACTGATTATTAGCGAACCAAATCATGTGCGACATTGGGGTAAATATTGCCTAGTATGTTTTTACCTCCCAGTGCTTAATTGTTCACTAAGACATGTCCGACATGGGGGTAAAAATTTCCTAGGAAATATTTACCCCCATGTCGCACATGCTTTGGTTCGCTAATAATCAGTGGGGGGGGGGGGGGGTTAGTGCTGATTAGTGGAAATTAGTGCTGATTTGATAACAAAATCAATTCTAAGAGTTTACTCGGACATAGAACAATTTTCCTAGAAAAAAGGGATTTTATTTCAACTCTAATCTTGGTTTAGTTAATTTAAAGTTGCAGTATCTCTTATAAGAGTTTATTAAGAATTTATCTATTTCTACTGCCTGTAGGAATTATACAACCAGAATATTTGAGGATATAAATTGTTTGTTTGAGCTCTGTACTTTTGAAACATATTATTTATTATTAATGTTGTTCAGTATTAAAATTATATCTATGCACAAATGAAGGTGCATGATTTATTTAAAAAATAATAGTTTTTGATTTTATATTTGAAAATTAATTGTCTTTAGTATTTTAAGTTTTAGAGCAATTCAATTAATTTCTATTTATTAATTTATCCGTCAACCTGTAGTTCTGTAGATCCCTGTCAACCGATCGTTCTGTTTATCCCTTCTGCATATTTAATCGTAAACCTGTAGTTCGGTACCAACTTGGTTCCATACATCCCTCTGCCAGTCTGTATAATTATACAGTGACAAACAGTGTAACCATCGGCTTTAGTTTTCATAGCATGTCAGCTTTCCGTATTATGTAATTGTCAAATAATTGATAAACATGTCATGCAATGGAAATAACCAAGTCAAACAATTCTGAACATAACTTAGGGATTGTTCTTTATTGAAAGTGTAAGTTCATTTTTAAAATTATATTTTTGAGGTTAGTTGACAAACAAAGAAGTCTAATGAGGATAACTAACTGACCCGAGCGAATATTTAGCAAGTTAGGAATACCTACCTGATTTAATACGTTGATTTAGTTCAGTTAATTACGTTTATTTATTTATATTGGTTTATAAAAAAACTTTATTACACTTGCATATAGAATGTAAACATTTTAACAGCTGTCATGTTAGTTAAACAAATTGTTAATAGATGGCGCCTTTTATTAGGAACCATATGAAGTATAATATAAAAATTTTCTTGATACATTTTTGTATCAAAAACATGAATTTTAAGCTATTTGTATATTTTTCGTCGATAGCGGGGAACAAAAACTGTAAAATGATGCTTGAATAATTAATTTTGATGAAGAATTAATTGAGATATCGCTTAGCTTCAAAAACCACCTTTGAGAAATAATATATAAGGATCATTTTGTAGAGGTATTATTAATAAAACAAAAATTTAGTGAAAAAATAATACTTACATTCACACTGTCGAAGTATTACTATAAGATCTCTGTATGCATTGTTCTATTAAGTAGCACTCTGGGAAAAATTAATAAATCTACCTAGGCCACATAAAAATTACTTTATTGTATACAAAGTTGCTACTTACTAGTAAATATTGGTAGAATAGCCAGATTTCCCTCTCAAACATATTGGCATCCCTTCTCTGGTAAATTCCAACCACATCAAAATGAAGTAAATTACCAGCAAAAATATCTTTAATTAACTCCTTGAATAATTGTTTGACAAAGTGTGTCAACTTTTTAAAAGTCGCCAATAGAATATCCGTAGGCCTAGGCGCTGCAATAATAAAACACACAATCAATATCCCAACTTTAAAAAAAAAGGGCATAAGAAAATACATTTGACAAAAATTGGTCGAAACATAGATTTTCATTTTGGTTTTTGTTAGGTTTTTATTTTATTTAAATGCTTCTTTAACAAAATGTCGATTTAAGTCCTTTCACAACCATTGGCTCTTACAATGTGCCTTATTGTGTTTGCCTCCTCATCAAAAGCATTTTTATTATGAGGTATTGTTATAAGTCTATGTAAAAAACTGTTGTATGCGGCCATTTTTTGAGATGTTGGATGGTGAGAATCTGCATGTATTGTTATGTCAGTAGCAGTTCGTTTCCTATCTATATATATAAAAGCCAAATCCACTGACTCACTGATCACGATTTCTCAAAAACTACTGAACGGATCGGAACGAAATTTGGTATGTAGCTTCCTTTAGGGTCATAAGTTCTCACTAAGAAAAGTTTTCAAAAAATTCAAAATTTTAGGGAGTGTTTGGGGTTGGGTCAAAGTTACTAAATCACGATTTCTCTAAAACTACTGAACGGATTCGAATAAAATTTGGTATGTAGCTTCTTCCAGGGCCGTAGGTGCTGATAAGAAAGGGTTTAAAAAATTCGAAATTTTAGGTGGATTTTGGGGTCAAATCACGATTTCTCCAAAACCACTGAACGGATTGGAACGCAATTTGCTATGTAGCTTCATCTAGGACCCTAGGTGCTCGATAAGAAAGCTTTTCAAACAATTCGAATTTTTAGGTGGGTTTGGGGGGTCAAAGTTACCACCGAAAAACCACCGAACGGATTGGAATGGAATTTAGTATGTAGCTTCCTCTAGAGCCCTAGGTGCTCGCTAAGAAAGGGTTTACAAAATTCTAAATTTTAAGGATTTTGGGGGGTCAAAGTTACTAATAATCCTCATAAGAAATACACATAGTGTAATTTATATTTATTGATATAATATATTTGTTGTTAATATACATTTAACTTTGATTTGTTTATCCGTGTAAAGCCGAATCGGGCCAGCTAGTATTTATACATACATTATACTGAAATTTGTTGTCTAGATAAACAAGATAATGTTGATATTGTTGTCTACATAATTTTCCAATATGAATTGTATGTTTTTATTGAAACAGTTCATCTAATTTTTGAGGATCTCAATTGTCGAAGTAAGCCCTTGAATGTAATAAACGTGTCAAATCTATGTTTCGACCGAATACGGCACTGTTTTTCCTAATATACTAACAAATACACTCAATAGTAAACTCCTATAAAAACGAGTGTACGTCCTTGAGTAACTATATAATATAATAGCTGATTTCACCCATCATATGTACAACAAGTGTAGATTACTTTGAGGTTATGTTTACAACTTCAATCAATAATATAATGTCTTGTGAATTTGGACTTTTTTAAATAATAGTTATATAACTAATGTAAGCTATAAAACGTTATAAGATTTGCTTTGAGGTTTTAAAATTAATATTATAAATACAACCATTTAACACCAATATAATTATTTATACAAATTTAAAAAAGAGATACCAGTTCGTTTAACTTCGTAAACATTCGTATATCTTCGTATAACATATAAACATATTATATTATTAATTTCTTCATTATAATATTAATAACTTCTAAATGATTTTATCTATCAATATGAAATAAAAAGCAATTAAAAGACAATATTTTTACCTTTATTTTGATATATAATAATGAACAATAATAGAATTTAAACGAATAGACACTGCAGTTTAAAAATCCATATTATTGTACACATTTACTGGGTTGAAAATCACCCTCAGCATAGTTAGGTAGGCCTAGATATAGTTTTAAAATAGTATTTTTATAAGTGATGTATTTCCTACATTTATCTAATGAATCTGCCTGTGATTTTTCACGGGGACTTACTAGTGTGAATATAACCACAGTGCATAAGACTAGACGTAACATAAGTAATACACTGTGGCCGAAAGCTGTGAGGAAGGCTGAAACAATCACAGGAGTCTATAAAATAACTTGTGGAGAGTGAGATACAACATAAAATCCAATTACGCATGCCATTTAATTGATAATAACCTTGCGTATATTGATTTTGAGACTAATTTTACATCCTTAAATAAGTATTTAAATAAAAAGGCAAATACATAGACGCCGTGGAGGAATTTGAGATATATAAAGCATTTAAGTTGAATAAACACGAACTTTTGAAAGAAAAACTCAACTTTCAGTCAAATTCGTTGTACGACACTATACGACGAAAAGTAAATAAGCGGGGTTAACATCCATTCTGCAGTCGTTCTTCGAACGTCGAGGTGCGCGGCCACTAAATATAGACTATGTATGTAGTTTTTTTTTTTTTATAAGGCGAAAAACCTGGGTGGTTATCATCGCCTGGATAACGAAGAGCATTCACATAGTGCTCATACGATCCCACACAGGTATAAAATTAAACTTTTAATTTACACACAATACAGACACTACACGATAATATAATAACAACGATAACAACAATAATTACACAATAACAACTTGTCACAGGGCTGAAAAAGGTCCCTGTTACATAACGATGAATAAAACTCTAATTAAAATAACAAGTAATCAATCTAAACATGGTATTTAAGTTACGTAAGTAAATGTATATTGTTTTCAAATGTTTCCAATTACATTCAACCGATGGAGGAATGCTAAACACCATATTAATGGTTTGGGAGTCATCACCCAACATCCTCCGAATGCAATTTGGTAGGCAAAACCTCTTACGAACATGTTTTAGCTTTTCGCAATCTAAAAGGAGGTGTTTAATTGAAAGGAGATTTAAGCAGTAAGTACAAAGCGGGGGAGCCCCCCCCCCCCCCCCGACGCATCAGAAACTCGTGGATTAACCCAGAATGGAAAATGCTTAGACGAGAAACCACCACTTCCCCTCGACGGCTTTGGTGGTTTGAGGATATCCATGGCCGAACGGTATCTTTAATTTGACGGAGTTTATTTCCTTGTACTGCTACCCACTCTTCTTCCTACTGTCTAAACAGGGCTTGTTTTAAAAAGTACATATAGTCGGACGACATAACTGTGTAACGTTTGTGTAATGTAATGTTCTTGTTTTTAGTGTTTAATGTTTGACGCCCTCAAATGAGTGAAAATATCTGATGATGAGATAGAAGCCCCGAAACGCGTAATAAAATAAAATATAAAAGTCACAGACTGTGTACTTGATGACTTATTAATTAAAATGAATAATCTGAACCCATCTAATGTTCTCATTCTATATTTTTGAAAAAATTTATCTTTATACATTTAATTTCTTGTAATGTTAACTACTTGTTTATATTATTTTACTCTTTTTTTATGCCACTAAACTAAATACTCTCAATTGTGTAAACGATATCAAAGTAAATTCAATTCCAACACTTTCAACGTCTCTTCAAACTTTTTTCTAAGCGTTTCTTCGAGTTGTAAACTAACTTTATTAATTAGATTTTAATGATCTTAACTTTGTTTCAATATGAAGTCATGTTTTAATTTTTCGCTCGAACAGTTTAGAATTATAATCTATATGTTGTGTAACCTTGAGAGTTTCTGATAGTCGAATTCCTTACAACTAATGCACAAGTGCGTACTTGCTGGAGAAGACTGAACAACTTATCCCAAAAATATTACGTTATTTGTTTTACCTAAAGTTAGCTTATTGGATGTAAATATACCAAATATGTTACCACAAAAATATTCCACATGGCTTATGTTTTCCAATTATATTTCTACTTTTTAACAAGAGTCAGTAGATACACTCAAAAAGCACTTTTATTTTACATGTAAACTAAATCAAAGTTAAAACTAAAATAAATCGTTAAACAAAATAACAAACAATCTAATTACAAAAGTAATTTCATTATATATAAACTTCAATGAAATTATTTATTTAAAATAGCTATTACACTTACAATGTGATCGTTAGTTGGTCAGGAACTTATTAGCTGCTACTTGTACCAAGTTTTTAATCTTATTATTACAGTAAGTGCTTCACTTTATAAAGCAGCGTAAAACTTTCAAATTGATTCTGGCAACTTAATTTTTGCATTGCAAAGTATACATCCCTTGTCGAGTCCATTTAGTTTCTTGTGCTTGAGTGTACTAAATTGTATTATTCTATTTAAATTAAAAGTTAAATGTTTTGCAATATAATATGAAACGTTCGTGAAGGTTTCAAATCCACATTCAAATATAATTACATGGAACCGTAATAGCTTCATAGCCTGGTTTTAGACAGTGAATAGCCCCGTGTGTCGAAACGAAATGTTTGATCCACTGACAGATGTGGTTTGGTTTTGTTTGTTTGTGGCATATTGAGTCTGGAATTGAAATGGAACAATTCGAAAACAATTTGCCGCTGACATTCCATTATTTAACAGTCCCGACCTAACTTATCCTGTAAAACTGTTCAGTATAGATCTAAAATAATAATGTTCTTTCAGTGAACTCAATATTTATTTTGTAATGATTTCTAATGCTAAAGCAGGTTTTATTTACACTACTGCTGCTGCTACAGTTTTAGGACAAATTGTTATGTATTTGTAGAATGGCTGCTCTTCCGTTAGTCTTTGAGTTGTTTCAATCATAAAACCACACACTGTTTAGTCGTATGAAACAGTTTGGTAAACAATGTAATTGTACTAAACACTGCAAGTTATACATTTCGTTGATACATTCTAAACACCTAAGCGGTTATGTAAATTAAAGACTTACTGCGCATATACATAGCACTGAATTGCGGAATAGCATAGTATTGAAATTGGTATTTAACTTAATATTGCAGGCAAGGAGCCCTTTCAAAACGGAAGTGGCTTTGTTGCTCAGATGTATGCAAGAAAGTGCTGCACTCTATATATGACTTACATAAACTTACAAGCCAATAAGTGACTCTATAATGTTTAGTCTACATTACAAAAACATTTCTAGAAAAACATTATTTTAAAAAAGATACAAATTATTATTTCCGGGAACCTACTTTCGTGTAATTATTGTCCAAAACTACTGAGAGTTTAAATAACTCTTTATGATATTTTACAAAATGTTTCAGAAATAAATTATGTAGGTACCATTTAACTACCTATCATTTGATCAAAACCTAACCTAAAACGTAATCAAACTTAACTGAAAATCAACCTTCTGTTGATAGTGAAGTTAATTTAAACGTATTTTTCAAGTAATACAAACCCATTTTTTAAATATGATTTGGAAAGATTAGGACATTTTATGTTTAATATTTAGTATTGAATTAAACCTATCGAGGGATGTTTAGAACGTACATATATACGGGGGGGGGGGGGTGATGTACTTATATACGTGTAAAAATGAAAAACATATAATTTCAAATAGAACTTTCAAAACTAAGTTATCGTCTTCCAGTTAGGAATTTTAATCTTTTTTTTAAGCAGGGTATTTCTATCGGCACTGTACTTTATACAGGGTATCTTGCAACCATATGAACAAACTTTATCACGTTATTCAGCATGTCAAAAGAAACAAAACATGTAATATAACATGTGTCCTATCTCATTCCGTTTTCGGTCTGTCTGTCTGTATGTGTTTTTTACAAAATACTTAATATTTTTGGAAGTAGAAAAGATATTGAGCTCAAACTTTGTTCACATATTTGTTGCGTAACCTTTTATCACTGTACGAAAAATTAGAACATTATTTTTATTATTTTCAAAATGGCAACCGTTTAGAATTTTTAATGTCAAATATCACAAAAATCGCTAACTTTACAAAAAAATTACAAGAGAAAAAAAAAGTTTACTTTTTAATGACAAACTCGAAGGTGTTTTTATTTTTTCTGTACCTCAAAGGACAACAGAGATATTGACAAAAAAAAGGAAAAATAAATTTCTTGGTAGTTGTCAACAATACCCAGAATTACTCTAGAAACAAAATATTTTAAAGTTATTTTGAGCTAAAATAATAAGTTATTTTTATAACGTTCCGAGTACTTTCTGAACTGATTCTACTGGTAAAAATAATTAAAAAGTACATATATTCATAGTTCTGGAAATGCTTCGTTTGAGAGTTACAGCTGGTGATAGATTTCACCCGTGTTTCAGATTAGGCTACTCACAGAAACGAATCCCTATTGAAATATGTAGGGCGTTAAGGTGTAAAATGTAATTTAATTTACGTAAAATGAGCAGATAAATTTAATAAAATAGGCCCCAGTGCTGTAACTGTAGTAATGTTTACAATATTTAATCCAAAACGCAAAATTCGGCCACAAATTTTTTTTTCATAATTCATTAATTTATTTTTAAAGATTTGCTTTTCCTAGATATTTTAATTTAATTTTTTGTTTTTTATTGGCCTATTTTACACAAATATCTTCAGAAATAAATTCTCTACAAAATATAATACGTTTGAGGGTTTATACCCATTTCACAAAGTTAATGTAGCCTACTTAAATCCTACAGAAAACAACTTTTTTGAGGCCGAATTTTGCGTTTTGGGCTAAATATTGTAAACATTACTACAGTTACAGCACTGGGAAAGTAACTTAGATAAAATAAAACCTGAACACAAAATCTCACAATAAATACGTTTACTAACCTCAAACGCGTTTCAACGACAATGTCGCCATCCTCAGAGATGCACGGGCTACAGTAACCAAACTATAACTGATCTAACAGAGTGACAACGCACCGTATAAATACCTATCCAGAAGGGGCGTACCCTACAGGAGGCGTGTCATAAACCTATGCTAAGGCGTTAACCACCGCCTACCGTTAATCAAATATCTTAACAATAACAATATAACTTAAATAATATTGCTAAACTAATATTAATATTTATCAAAACATATAGTCCAAGAGCCCGCGACGATCAGGCATTCCTTATGTCATAAAACCTGGAAGTTTCTGTATGTATGTCCCTAATACAGGTAAAAACGATCCCCGACTATGAAGTTTGGATCACGGTGGCTTTGACGCGTAACAGGTAGCAAAGGTGTATAAAATTGGACCTCAAATTCGTTAAAGTATAAAGCTCAGTTTTCACATATTTTATTTGGAATAATATTAGAAATCACGTCGTCTATTGTCAGACACTTAGTACGGTTGCAACCCCCTGTCAGACACCCTTAAATTATAATGAATTACAATTATACTTTCGTTATAGTATAAAAGCTGAATTTTATATATGTTACTTGAGGAACTATCAAAAGATAGTTTCTCAGAAATCAGACTGTTTCGATGGTTCTTACACCTTGTCAGACACATTAACCTTTGGCGCTCCATAGGCGAACTCAGTCCGACATCACTAATTTGCCGTTGCGCTCCACTGTCGGACTCATTCCGACACAAGTTTTAATA
>JAGFPH010011605.1:11443-24225 GCA_018207615.1 Philaenus spumarius | reverse complement strand
TTCATTGTAGGCCTAACCTAAAATTATGTTCAGTTTTTGATCCATAATAGTTGTTTTATTTATAACTAGCTGACCCGTACGGCGTTGCCCGTGATTGTTAGTATTTTCAGTCTTTTTGACGTAATTGTATTCTTTTTAAGTGTTCGTTGAATACCCGTGCGTATCCTACTGTGGTCATGAAAAAAGGCATACGCTATTTAAGAAAGCACTGAAAATTGTACTCCTGTAAACTATATCTAACATGAAAAAGCTTTAAATATATCGTATTAATTTATAGTTTTTACTAATTTTGACTTTCACTTAATTTCATTGACAATGTTGCGAGCACCTACAGCCTAAAAGGAAGCTACGTACCAAATTTCATTCCAATTCGTTCTTATAGGGATTTTTAGTAACTTTGACCACCCCCCCAAACCACCCTAAAATTTCGAATTTCTTTTAACCTTTCTTAGCGAGGGTTTAAATTAGCTGGGGGTCGTAGAAAAGATATTTGAATCACTTTGTAACATCCGCGTTAATTTAGGATGTAACAAACTGGTTCAAATAGAGTTTGTAATTTTAAATGTATAGGCCTAATTAGTATAAGATATTGTTTAGTATTTAAATATACAATTATATATCAAAATAAAGCTACGAATGTGATATTTTAATGGCATTTAGTTTAATTCAGATTGTTTGTTTAGTTTTCAATATAATATGTTTAAACTCGTGTACGTTTATGGTTATGCATGGTGTCAAATAATTTGTTTGTTATTATTATTATTGATAGCGAAAATATGTTTTGAAAAGTATTAAAAAATTCATAGTTATGATATATTTTATATAAACAATATTTTAGCAGCATATCTCTAAGTAGGCCTATATAGAAATTTAATAACCAATGTTTGAGTTGAATTATAATTCTATAAGCATTTTTCGTTGATTTTTCCTTGTATTTGTTTATAGTTTTTCAATCTAACCTTAAAAAGGTGTTAGTTTTGAAGAGAATTAAAGTGATTATAAATTTTCTAATTAATGTTGCTATGGTAATGATTGTAAACAAACATAACGTGTTGCTAAGCTTTTTATACGAACAGCTGTTTTTGTAAGCTATGGTTATGAGTTCATACAGTAAAGGCTGTTGAGTTTCTTCCAAATTTGAGACTTTTTCGGGAAACTTTTCAAATTTTTCTTTACTCATAAACCTTCTATGAACTATTGCAAACATTTTAAGACCAAAATTAGCCAAATCTGTGCAGCCGTTCTCGAGTTTTAGCGAGACTAACGAACAGCAATTCATTTTTATATATATAGATAATATGTAACAACCGATGTTTAAATTGAATTATAATATAGTAGGCCTAAGCATGTTTTATTGATTTTTGTTTGTGTTTGCTTTTAATTTGTCAATCTAATCTAAAAAGCTATTGGTTTTGAAGAATAATAAACTGATTATAAATTTGCTAAAGTTGCTATGGTAATGAATGTAAACAAACATGTGTTACTAAGCATTTTATACGAACAGCTGTTTTTGAGCGCTATGGTCTTGAGTCCATACAAAAGAGGCTGTTTAGTTTTTTCCAAATTTGAAACTTTTTCGGGAAACTTTTCAAATTTTTCTTTATATAAAAACCTAGTTCGGACTATTACGAACATTTTAAAACAAAAAAATTGCCAAATTGGTCCAGCAGTTCTCAATTGATGCGATTTCAAAGAAACAGCAATTCATTTTCATTATGTAGATTGCTCTAAAATCAAATGCCATTGAAATGGGTAGTATAAATTCGATATTATAGTACTTTACACTTTTTTGTGGACCCATCAGAAAGTGAAAAAAACTAACAAACAGTGATGTTTTTATTTAGACATACGACTAAGACTTTATTGTAATTAAATAGAAATTACGTTAATGTTTCAAACATTGATTTTTCATTTAAATTACATATACAAAAATTAAAAATTAGAGATTTCATAAATAATCACAAAAATTCGATCACGCAGCTGAACCGCTGACGTGAGTTGAGCGAATTTACAAAATAAAGTTTATATGTTTTAGGGTTTCAATCAACTATTTGGGAAATTTACTCACGAAAGCGCTGAGTAAGCTGCATTTGTGTACGAAATATACCTGTAGAATTTGTTTGCATCTAAAACTCTAGTTCAGGCTCAAACGCTGCTTCGTTATGCTCGCAGAGAAAAAACTTGCTGTCTTCAACTCGAACTTGCCGCTTCAGATTATGAACTGCGCTTGCTGCCTAGGGTTATGGACTGATTCGCTTCGCTCGCAGCATACAAACTCGACCGTCAGCCTCGCATTAGAAGATGCCCCACGTGGATTTGAACCGGGTACTTTTATCGTATTTTACGTTTTGATCGATTTAGGGGAACCAAGCGAGCTGATCGATTTTAGGAGAACTAAGCAAGCTATAAGGTCACGTCAAAAAACAAAATGTGCAGAATAACATCCTACGTTTTCTTTTCTTTGATAAAACCCAAAAAAGGTTTCATTCTAGTACTAAAAAAAACGTGCTTCCGGTGGTTGGATTTTTTTTGGCTGATGATTTCGTCCGAGCGACTTAAGACAACCAATGTGTGTACCAAATTTGGAACAAATCGGACTTAAAATGCTGTCGTTAGAGTGCGAACACATATATACAAATATACAGGGGTGGCAAAAAGTCCCGGAACAACCCAATATCTTTTTCCAGGTTCCACTTACACAATTGAAACTTTGCAAATTGTTTATGGGTATAAAAAACTACTTTTTTAGAATATGGCTGATTTTTCCCCTCCTCTGAGGGACGGCCCGTCAGGAGTCGGTGAAAAATCTTAAATGTAAGCATGGGTTGTTATGCATATCATTTTAAAGGTCTTGATGAGACAAACACAACGACATTATAAAAATGAAAAATGGATGATCCTGAAAAAAGTTATGGCTGTTCAAAGTTTTGATATGCTGCATGTTAAATGAGCCTTATTCTAAGTTTAATTTATTTTTACATGTTCCACTTATTACACGTTCAACTCTGCAAATTGTTTACGGGTATAAAGAACTACTTGTTTATGCTACAGTTGATTTTTCATCTCCTCTGGGCTGAATCAACTTATTCAAACTTAGAATAAGGCTCATTTAACATGCAGCATATCAAAACTTTGAACAGCCATAACTTTTTTCAGGATCATCCATTTTTCATTTTTATAATGTCGTTGTGTTTGTCTCATCAAGACCTTTAAAATAATATGCATAACAACCCATGCTTACATTTAATATTTTTCACCGACTCCTGACGGGCCGTCCCTCAGAGGAGGGGAAAAATCAGCCATATTCTAAAAAAGTAGTTTTTTATACCCATAAACAATTTGCAAAGTTTCAATTTTGTAAGTGGAACCTGGAAAATGATATTGGGTTATTCCGGGACTTTTTGCCACCCCTGTATATAAAATTTTTAATGACATCCCTAAACCTGTTCTGGGGACCATGATCGGTGCTCATTTACAACTCCCGACCTTAGATCTCCCCATAAGTTTCACTGTAATAGCTCATATTTCCATGGAAATTCGCTAATAACCTCAAACAGGGTATGATTACGTTTTAATTATAAGTTAAAATTATTTGAGTGTAAAAAATTATTAATAGAATTAAAAGAAAACCAGGAACAAACTTATATTTTAAAATACTTTTACATAAATATACTTAAAATAGAAATTGGTTTTATACAAAATTTAAGGTTAAGACATTATATTTTTACAATAACATTAATAAACTAACATGAAAAGGAGCTATATATTTCACTTAAATAAAATTTTAAATAGTTACACTCTGCATTTAATTTTGTGAAAAGTTTATCAGGAAAAAATACAGAAGCGATCACTAGCAAATCTATTGAACACATACTTTAAGAAAGCCGCAATTGTTTTACTGAAGTAGGGCAAATAAAAGTTCTCTCCATGGGGATACAAAGCTCTTTAGAATTGCCTGACCTCTGCAAAGTGTAACACAATAAATACGAGTTTTATCACATAGCAGTTTGTGTTACTTTTGCTGTGGATTGTTTTGTGTTTACTGTCCGTAACAAATGTGTACACAATATTATACTCAGAAATGTATGTCTTGTAAATAAGACTAACGAATATAGGACATTGGAAAATCTATATCAAAGTGAGCAGCCTACAATGGATAACAATAGTTGTTTGTGTATCTAGGGTACAAAGTTGAGATAAACATTTGACAAACTCAAACCTCGGCTACGCCTCGGGCGGCAAAGTTTATCGAGTGTGACAAATGAAACTTTGCACCCGTGATACACACAACGCTTTTCCTACAGCTACGTTTCAAATTAGTGTTTTAGTTTTTAAAAAGATCTGTTTTACAGATAGGCCAGTCGGTAGGGGTAATTTTAGACCAAAAGTTCCAGTAATTTACAATCTATAAATAATAATAATAATAATTTATGGCTGATTTTTTTTATAAGTACATTAAAGTATGTAGATTAACATAAAAAAAGTTTACCAGTCTATCGACTTCCCAAAGTCGAAAAAAATCGATTAAATTTTTTTTTCGATATTCCTTAATATTTTGGAGCTGGGATGATCATAAGGAAAAATAAAAAATACCACCGTTTAGGGGAAGTATTTTTCAATAAAAAAGGACATATGTATTTATTTCGTCCGAGCAATGGTTTGTCTGGAAAAAATTCGATAATGCAGGTATGTATTTTGCAGCAGGGGAAATCACTAAAAGGGGAAATCTCATTCATATAAATGAAGCGTTGGCTCATTCTAAATTGGCTGAATTTTAATATATCGAATTGAAACTTGGTATAGCAAGTGAAAAGTTTATTTTTAACTTATATACCAAGTCTCAAGATGGTATCTTAAAAATTTTATGAGCTAGAGCCATCAGACTTATCTACGAGCCTCACAATTTTTTGCTTACCGATCGCTGTAGCCCTTTCAATCTATTCCAGTTTCGTCAATTTTTGGAATATCATCATTAACTTTGTTTTAAAAGTTGAATACAGCAGTATAAATATTCTTAGTAAGTATGAACGATTTTTTCATGTTATTTTTAAAAACGAGTCGCTTGAAAATAATCTTTTGTTTTACCTATCTCGTTTTAACTATAAGACCTTTATATTTAACGACTCCATTTTTGACAATTTTGAACATGTCGATTTAAAAATTGGTACAGAAGTTACAAATACAATTGTTTTTTGCTATACTTATTTAAAAAACTATATTTAAAAAATTTACTAATCTGCAGCCGATCAACTCAAGCGTTTTGATGAAAAATCTAAAAAGGTCTAAAATTAAACTTTTTTAAGTTAATTGTGCTTTTAAAAGTAAATAATAAAAAAGGTTTATACTCCTTGACTATGTTTGAATCTGTATATTTAACTTGTAAAAAAACTTTCAGGTTGATATTATGAAAATTTTCTAAACTGGAGCCGTTTAAAATGAATTCGTGGGTCCTAAATTCGAGAAACCCATTGATAAGTCAAGTGGCTCTAGATCGGGTCATTTTCAAGATAACAAGCTGAGACTCAGCATAAATGTTTGAAATATATATTGTAACTCCTAAATCAAGTTTAAATTCGACATATTAAAATTCAGCCAATTTAGAATGAGCCAACACTTCATATATTAATGAGATTTCCCCTTTTAGTGATTTCCCCTGCTGCAAAATACATATCTGCATTATCAAATTTTTTTCAGAAAAACCATTGCTCGGACAAAAAAATATATATATGACCTTTTTTTATTGAAAAATACTTCTCCTACACGGTGGTATTTTTTTATTTTTATTTATCTTCATCCCAGCTCGAAATATTAAGGAATATCGGGGAAAAAAATTTTAATCGATTTTTTTTCGACTTTGGGAAATCCATAGACTGGTAAACGTTTTTTATATTAATCTACATATTTTAAGGTGCTAATATAAAAAAAATATCCGTGTTGAAAATTACTGGTGGTTGTAACCTACACCGACTGGGCTAAGAAGTTAGTTCCACAACAATCAAAATTTTTAAAACGTAGACTACATCAGCTGTTTACCTTGCGCACAGTGTAAACGGCTGGTGTGCGAAAAGTGTTACTTTATCGAACGCCATCTGTTTAGCCGTGCGGTAAAGTAAAAGAAAGAAGTATAATTACTTGACGCTGAACACATGTAGTTTAGTTTGCGCGCTGCTGTGTGTGTGCAAAAACGCACTTTGTTAAACTGCTGTATCAAAAATATATTATATTTCTTAAACTACTTGCTTTGATATTTCAATATGCAAATTATCAGAAATATTTTCAGTTTGTAATCAGTATCTTCAATTATCGAACATGAATTGATAAGAAACCTTCCAACATTGCAATAATGTTGTTTATTTTTGGTGTTTTCTTGGTAAAGAAAATCTACTAAAATACAATTTAAAATTGTCCAAAAGTAAAGAATTAAAAAAAAACCTAATATATAATTCATTACGTAATAACTTATATTCTACTTACTATATTAAAAAAATGATGAGTCCTTGTTAGGAGATTCTTTCCATAACCGTGTTTGCCAAAAGTCTAAACAGCTTCCATCCCTCAGGAAACATTACTTCCTGCCCCAGAACCATAAATCCATGTACATTAATACGCCCCTTGCTCCTTGAACCTTGTCCAAAGCATCTTTGGCGCCATTTTAGTTTACAGGAAACACATTTGTGTATCCTTTTACCGACTGTATTAGTGGTACCAATATGACCTGGGAATCGGAAATAAACTATGCTATGTTTACACTATGTATTTACAGTGCTTAAAATCCTTTATCATTTAAAAAAACTATTTACTCTCATATAAAATTTAACCAATCTCATCTATACAGTACAAATCCAACTATCCGAACTCCAAATATCCGAATTGCTTTCAGAATTTCAGAAAAAACAACTAAGATGGGAAGTTAGCAAAATAATGATTCTGTCTACGCATGCTGTGTATTAAATATACTCCCAATACGAGGGTTGGCGTGCAATGCATTGTGCTTTGTTAGTGTTCAGTGTTAAGCTCACATGTGCGTCCTTAGCAGTGAACGTGTTAAACAGAGATGTACGGGGTACTGATGTTTTTAGTCAGGTTAGTAGCGGTTTTCTCAAGTGGCAGCATTCGCGCCGGTAACTGATTAACCGTTCCTCTTGAAACACCCTGTATAATATACATAGAACAAGAAGTGAATGTTTCCCTTGTTTGGCGAAAACACAATAATGTAATCTGGTTTTGTAAGTTGTTTTTTAAATCTATATATTTAATACACAGTTGAAAGTCTGAGTTCTCAGTGACTACTGAACCAATCTTAAAGATTTACGTGTCAAATTAAAGGGGATAATGCGTAGGTTTGCCGAATTTCCTTTGAATTTACGTCTTTTCTAAGAGCTACGACCTACAGCCCTTCAAAAATCGAGTCAATACAATTCTTATTAAATAATAAAATTAAGTTGTAGTCATAAATTAATCGTCAGCTGTTTAATATTTGTCAGCTGTGAGAAATTTGTTATTATTTTAATAACCTCACTTTCAGTATGTAATAAAATTATTAATCTAGAAGTTCCTCACTGATTTAAATAAAAACCCGAACCACAAAACAAGGAGCAAAAACTATAACTAAACAACTAAATTGTAAGTTAAGTTAATACCTTACCCTTATGTACATTTCGATGACATGGTCATCATCCTCAGAGGGTTTTAACACTACTCATTAGAAGTTCCTGTTTATAAACACAATATTTTATTCTGAACAAAGAAAAGTATATTTGTTGTTAACTTTTATACCACAAGGTATTATTTATAAATATATTTGAACATTATTTGTATGTTTTGGTGTATAAGTTTGAACTTTGTAAATATTTTAATTTGCTGTATGTATGTATTTTTAACTTCCCGCTACCAATAAAGGGAAGTTATTGATTTCGGTCCGATTTTCGAAAGTCGAGTTTTCATTAAATCTCCACGTTTTGAGGTCCCAGGAAGCCATTCTGACTATTCCCGCCGAGGTGTCCGACCGTGTGTGTGTGTGTGTGTGTGTGTGTGTGTGTGGGTGTGTGTGTGTGGATGTATGTGTGTAAATAAATTTTTGTCGTACAGTTTCTCAAAAACGAATCAACCGATTGAATTCTACGACATGTCATTCGAAAGGGTGTATCAAAACTTAGATCTGATTAGATTTGAGAGTTAATCCATCGAGCCAATCCGAAGAAATTTAAAAAAATAACATAAATCTTTTTTGGAATTTTTATGTTTTTTAAAAATAACTTTAAAGCGTGCGAAAAAATCATAATAAAACCATATATACATTTATACATTTTTTGTGCTTAAAAAACTGCGTCGACTGCTTTTTTGAAAATGAAAATCGGACGACGCATTCAAAAGTTATCGTTGTTTAAAAATTCACAAATTTTTTTTTTTGGTATTTTTTTGGTATTTTTTTAACATATCTTCCAGATTTCTCAACCAATCAATATAAACCTGTACATTTTCTTTTTGTGCATTAAAAACTGCGTAGAAGCTTTTTTAAAAATGAAAATCGAACGACGCATTCAAAAATTATCGTTGTTTAAAAATTCACAAATTTTCGTTTTTTGGTATTTTAACAAATAAACTCATTTTTAAGCGTTTAAAATTCAAACTAAGCGGGAAGTTCTATGGTTGGCCTGCACGGTCAACCAATTACCAGATTTTTTTTTCTTTTTTGTAACTAAATAATGGAATAATGTTTTAGTGTTCAATAGTAAGCCGTTTCCTATGATACTTCCATTATCAGCTCATTTCAAACTTGAACAAATTAATCTGTATTTTTCTAACTTTGTCACCAAAGCCATTTGTTGAAGTAAAAATAACACATCTATACTAACATTGTAAAGAGGTAAAATTTGTTTGATTGTATGTAGGGGGTAATCTCTGGAACTACCGAACCAATTGAAATTGTTTTAAATAAAAAGCTACACTATTCCTGAGTAACATAGGCTAGAATTTATATTGATGAAAACATTTTTATTTCAATATTTGTAAATTTAGTCGGAACTTAACAAATTCACAGGATCAAGTTGGGCGTTAAACCCATAACGTCTAAACAGCTGTAATACAAATAAATATCAAACATGATGAAAAACAAAAAAACGACTATTGAAAAATGAAACTTATATCATTCAAAACGTACTGTGCAAAGATGTGCACAAAACCATAAATTAAATTCCGTTAAGGTAGATAAAATAAATTAAACTTAATTTTAGGTTAGGCCTAGGACTTTTGAACCAACACATATTATTTCTTGAATGTATTTACATTCATTTCCATAGCAACTAATTGAATAAAATCTTTATCTTTATATATAATACGTGAAGCCGTTTTTTGTAAACACAACTCCTCCCTTATTTCTGGACCAAATTTAATGTTTGAGGTTTGAAAAAATTCGTCTCATTTCGTAGTTTTGCAATAATGTTTTAGATGTCAAAAATCCTTATTTTTAATGGCGTGAGCTAATCTCAAAGGTCGGGTTTTCCCCATAAGATTAACATGGAAAATATTTAAAAACCATTTCTATACAAAACAGCTGTTTATAATAAGAAACAAACTAATCCAGCTGATTTCGTGGATGTAAATAACGATGATTACAGTATTCAGAAGGTTATAAACATATTTTAATCCAAAACAGCTGTTTATAATAAGAAACTAACTAATACAGCTGCTTTGTGGAAGTAAATATTGATTTTTATAAGGGAGGAAATGAATTATTTATTCAAATTACAAAATTTACGAACTAATTTGTTTTGAACATTTAACATTATTTACCATCTTACTTTTGAGGTTATTATTTATAACTTTTTTGTTAGGTTTTTGATTAAGTGTATACCTGAGCCTTACTGGTTCTTATAACATTTATTATTACTGCTGTTATAAAATATAAGAAATAATTTGATTTGAACATTTAACATTATTTACCATCTTAGTTTTGAGGTTATTATTAATCCTACACTTTTATTATAAATAAAACATAACATATGTTTTTAGAAGGTCGCACTGGGGGTTGGCGTGCGGAGCACGTAGGGGTCTCCCCTAGTAGGAAGTAAAACCACCACAACAAACCCTCCAAATTGAACAAAACATTATTTGTTGGCACAGTTCGATTGATGGCGTCAGGTTAACCTAACCTCACCGAATTATTATAGTTATATTCAGTGATATAGTTACTGAACATTTCAATTTACTGCAGAAGCTTTGGCCAGTCAATCATTTTGAAGCCGGGCATTGATGGACAGTGACAATAGAGGGATAAGTACGGGAGTTTCATTTATAAATAACGAATGCAGGTTGATATATATAATTTAGACTACACCAAATCATGGCATATGTGTATTTATGATGTAGATTTACATTTAGAGTCAACCATCACTTAATATTTCTAGACAATCACAATAATTTGCTTCGAAAATATTAAAACTAGTGTAATCCGAGCTCTTCGCTCAACCCACGTGCTGAAGCAAATGAAAACAGATTTTCTTACACTCTGATATTTTTATGGAAATGACAATTGATTAGTACAGAGGAACTTAGAACGAAGTAATTGTGACCTATATGCTGACGCGTGCAAAGTAGTGCCAGAGTTTTTGCGTGAATAAAGGGATGTTTTTAGCATAATAAAGAGATAGTATAGTTAACATAAAAACGCTCTTGGTTCAAAATATTTACCGATTTTAAATTGGCCAAGTTGGTTGCTATGGTGATAAATGTAAATGCATTCAAGAAACGTGTGTTGGTTCAGTACAGGCCTAACCTAAAAGAATGTTAGATTTTGATCCAAATAAACTGTTTCATTTATATATATGTAACAACATGTTTTTCATTTGTAATAAATTAAGTAATTTTCGTAGATTTTCATGTGTATTGATTTGTTTGACCCAACCTAAAAGGTTGATTAAATAACTGTTTCTAAATTTGCTAAGTTGATTGCTATGGTAATGAATGTAAATTCATTCAAAAATCATGTTGAAGAAACAAACTTAGAGAATTTAGAATAAGTTTATTATTCTTCAAAACCAACAGGTTTTTGAGGTTAGGTTAACAAAATAAAATCAAATAAAAACCAGCGGAAACAGCTGTAATCAGCTGTTTTATCTATTATATGGCTGGAAATGGACCACTACATTGTACCACTGTTTCCCTTTAAAATCTAGTTTTTGTCAAAATACTTCCTTAATGAGTGTCTATAAACCCATAAGAGTATACTTTCAAATTTTCGTATTTTATTCTTAAGTAGAGTTCGCTCTACGTTCATTCTATTTTGATATTCCACTAAAGATTCCACTGTATTCCATTAAACTTGTACAAGCAATAGCGAAGCATTTTTAAAGCGAATCTATTTGGCTTACAAATTCTGAAGATCAATAAGACATCAAGATTCAGATAATGAGATAATAGTAACTATTTATTACTATGCAATCTATTAAAAATATATTTTGATTATGTTATTGATTTTAATATAGTTTGGCAGGCGGTATATGGAGTAATCCACCCTCCATAAACGCACTAGCGCTTTCCAGCAGGGGCGCAATGACCTATAACTCCCCACTAGCCGGGCAACTATGGTTGTAACATTACGATTTAATTGTGTTTCTCTTTTTATTTGTAATGTTTTGTTGTAACGATAAAATTACAAACAAAACTAATCTAAATGTTACATAATTACAATGATTTTAAACGAATCAAATAAAACTCAGTTTGTATCAGTTCTATAAAATACCGAAAAAATGTTTATCTAAGTATTTGAATTTTGAAAACATGGACGTATATTTAAACTTGTTTTCACTGACAAAAATATTTTTTTTTTCTTCTAATCGAAAGATGTCTTCGTTTACTTATTTGGTTAACATTTTGTTGAGCGGTGACGTATTTCAATGCTAAAATCATATTAAAGTTAAGTGGCAATTATATTCTTAAAGTTAAATTTGATGTTTTCTGTAACATTTGAATCATAAATCAGGTTTAAAACAATTTAAATGGTAATCTTGGGGTTTCTTAGTAAACCATAGGCAATTTAAATGATTGAACTCATTAGGTTAACCATGTAGGTAAGTTGACAAGATAAAACACATCATAATAGGGGGTTAAAAGAAAATTAAATTTTTACAAAACCAATAAAGTTAATAAACAATTTGAAGTCTTAATATTAATTTAACAATTGCATAGGCTATTAACTTGCAACGAGTTACCAGTAATTGGTAACTGGTTGCGCGCATGCGCAGAACCCGACCTTGGCCGTGACTTTGAACGAGTACTCCAGTCGAGTGGGATACGCCGAGCAAGAAACTACGCAGTGAGCCAGGTCATATCGTCTGCGGCCGGCAAGTTTCCACAGTGACTCAAAACCTTGTAAATTATGCCATAAGCAAACTTTAATTATATATTTTAATCGGTTATCGCCTAACGACATATTTAATCAATCGCGCACTCGTATTTAAATATTTAACAGTGATAAGTTCTTTCGGTTACCAAGCGTTTCGTGTTGAGTGACTAGTGTAATTAGTTTAAACTTAGAGTTAATTAGTTAGAGTTATATATAAATAATTAGGGGCTCATTAAAAGCTGGCGGAATCGGATTACCAGGTTGGGTGTAAAGGCAATCGGTTGGTTTAGGTTGATATTAATTCAATTCCTCTGCGAGTGTGGGTAACGGCCATTTTGGGTCGAGTAGTCCAGTCACGACTTCCATAATTTTAACTAAGTCGACGCAAAACACGCTGGGCAGTTATTACCTTAATAACATCAAAGGGTTAACTGCCACA
>JAGFPH010011604.1:15599-30510 GCA_018207615.1 Philaenus spumarius | reverse complement strand
CCACAGAACGCATTCCAGCAATTTGGTATGTAGCTTTCCCTCTAGGGGCATAGGTGCTCGCTAAGAAAGGTTTTCAAAAAATTCGAAATTTTAGGGGAGGTTTGGGGGGGTCAAAGTAACTAAGCAAAACAACAGAACGGATCGGAATGCAATTTGGTATGTAGCTTCCTCTAGGGCCGCGGGTTTTCACTAAGAAAGGTTTTAAAAAAATTCAAAATTTTAGAGGGGGTTTGCGGAGGATCAAAGTTACTAAAAAAAACACCGAACGGATTGGAATTAAATTTGGTATGTAGCTTCCTCTAGGGCCATAGATGCTCGCTAATAAAGGGTTTCCGAAAATTCGAAATTTTAGGTGAGTTTTGGGGGGTCAAAGTTACTACATCACGATTTCTCAAAAAATACCGAACGGATTGGAATGAAATTTGGTATGTAGCTTCCTCTAGGGCCATAGATGCTCACTGAGAAAGGGTTTTGAAAAATTCGAAATTTTAGGGGGTTTGGTCGGTCAAAGTTACAAAATCACGATTTCTCTAAAATCATCGAACGGATTGGAATGAAATTTGGTATGTAGCTTCCCCTAGGGCCATAGGTGCTCACTAAGAAAAGGTATGAACAATTTCGAAATTTTGGGGGGTTTGGGGGGTCAAAGTTACTAAAAATTCACATAAGAAGTACATAGTGTAATATATTTATTGGTACATGTTTTTGTTAATATACATTTAACCTTGATATGTCTATCCGTGCAAAGCCGGATCGGGCCAGCTAGTTATATATTGTATTTGCTGAATAAAAAATATTTTTCTATTAAAAAATTGTAAATGTAAACACACTTTTTTTTAAATCATACATTTTTTTAAATAAAAACAAAAACTCCTGATAGGAACTTTCAAACAAACAAAAAATTATGACTCTAGCTCTTCTCACTATTTTATATACATCGTGCGTTATTAAACGTGATCATACGATCCGAGCCAACATGTAACAATAGGAAACAAAATTCTTTTCCGATAGACACACCTGGAATTTGCGCGGGGAATAACAAACTCGTAGCTCTAACAACCGTCATGAAATATTCATCCCGCTTTGACACTGGATATATGCGGTTTATTTAGGTCTTGAGCTTAGTTAGCTGGGGCATGTCAATCTACCCGTAGTCAGGACTTATGGACTGACAAAATAACGCAGGCTTGCCGGTGTGTTGGACAGATATCATGTGTCTATATTGGACTAACGAATACAAAGTGTGGGCATAAGTCACACTCGATGAAGCAAAATCGTTTCAGCACTTTCCACCAGCATAACTGGAATGTCCTTACTACCTGAATATATTCTGTATTTGTCAATGTTCATAGGAGAAACCAAATTGTGAACTACGTTATGGGATGAAATAAACAGTATTGGAATTAAGGGGATTTAGCCATAAAAATGGTAAAAAATAAAATGTTTTGCAAATTTTGTTTATGTGTTACTTTTGTTCTTTAGGCTCTTCTCTACATAAAAAAAGGAAATATATAATATTGTTTTATATATATATAAATACATTGTTTTGTAGGACGTGACATATTTGATAATTCATACTTTCTCAGCATTCTGTTACCTTAGTCTGTATTTTATTTACTAGTAATTCTGTGAACAGTAGACCTCGCTCGTTGAAATAACAAATGTGGTTTTGAGTTTAGGTTAAAAATAATGTGCGAGTAAGGAAGTAAGGTTTAGCCAGTGAAAAATTATTTTGCAATTTCCGCGATTCCGGGGTTTCTAGTTCTCGTTTTTTTCTTTTCTTGAGCTTTAACAACTAAAGATTTTCTATTAGGGGGCATTGTGTTTTATTTAGGTTAATAATGCGTAAGGTAGCTAAAAATATCGCGTTATTGAGGGAAAAAATAGAATTAAATATTTACTTACTTAAATAACTAAAACTTAACAATGTATTTACAGTTCCATATCATATTCCAATAATTTTACTTCAATCATTTTTTACTAGCATATATGAATTCTTTAAACCTTTATTTACAAAAAGGCTATGGAACATTTTTGAATTGGTTTAGAATAAACGTATAAAAATATGGTCAAAATACAAAAACTTGGACGGTTTTTAACAAATTTGAAGTTTACGGCCATTTTGTGAGCTTACCGTTAGAGATACGGAAAAAATCAAAAATACAATTTTGTTTAAAATCAAATTTGATACGAGCAAAATGTTATTAGTTTTGAAATTCGACTTACGGTTAAGACACAAACTGGCTTTGGAAAAAAGCTTACACTGAGAGAAACGGTCAGGTCGCCATTTTAATTTTATTTAAGGGGTTAAAAATGAAAAATGGAAAAAAACGTATACATACAGCGCTCGGCCTAGGAATAAGGAACATTCATGCAAAAAATCATCAAAATTGGTCAAGGCGTTTGGCCGTAATCATGAGACACACAGACGAAATGCTGAACGGTCGAGCTAAAACGGAGACCTCGCGTATAAGTGAGGGAATTTGTCAGTTTGTTGTATAAACAACAGAACGCTGGTTGTTTATGAAAACAATAAGTGAAACTCAGCAGGCCTGTGGCCTTTTTTGCAGTCCCAGAAGTAGCACTACCCAAATTGCCAAGAAATTTGACGCTGTACGGTTGAGCACCGCCAACAAAAGAAAAGAAGTAAAATTGAAAAAAAAAACAAAAAGAAAGTAGCAGTTTTGACAGTTACACCATCCGATAGAGAGTTAAAAAGTCTACAAAATATCTTGAGATTTTTTGTTAAAATGTACGGTTTTCGAGTAATTTAGGTTTGAAATATCCAAACAGCCGTCATTTTGAAACGCACGATTGGGCGTAATCGCTTATTTCGCTTGAGATAGATCATTGTTAGGTTAAACTTCATGCCAAGTTTGAACACAAATCAGTTAACCTTTCTCTAGATATGAATTATTTTGTACAAAAAACAAAATGGCGGATATCTGGAAAACGAAGCTTTTTCGGACCTATGTTTATATCAACTTTCTTTCTTATTTTAAAACATATGACCATTCCCCGAAGTTTATCTGTTTACTTATGGGACATCCTATATAGAAGATATAGATGTATATAATTTGCATTATATTTTATTTGTAATTTCTAAATGTTAATTTTTATTCTAGGGTTATTTAATGTTTTGTTTGCTATATTAGAGATTTGGTTTATTTAGTGTGTTAAAATGAAAGTGTTATTATTTGGGCATTTTATATAGGGGAGACCGGGGCAAGTTTTCGCGCTTTTTTTATTTATTTTTTCTATTTTTTACTAAGTTAGCTACGTTTGTAAAAATTTACTACAATAACCACTGAAACCTGCACTACAACGTGGCATGACTAATATAGATTACTTAAGCAATGAGTTTGAGGAAAAAGTAGTCAAGTGTCATTTGGTCACGTGCGAAAATGTGCCCCGTAACCGGGGCAAGTTTTCGCACACCATAATGTTAGGCAGGGGCAAGTTTTCGCAAGTACTTAAATCATTAAAATTTGTATAAATAAACAAAAAACAGTTCAAGGAAAATTATTTATTAATTGTAGATACATTTAAATATAATACATTTAACAAAATTCGTTATCATCATCATCACTATCGCAATTTATACACACGAAAAACAAAGGGTCTCCCTTAATGCACGCCTCGTGAGCCCATCTCTTACAACGAGTACACTTAACCCATTTATCTCTTGGTTTTGACTTGCAGTATAATTTTTATTTCGATAAAAACATTTATTTATTTTACTATTTGTATATTTAGTCGGGAAAAATCTTAGGTTAGGCCTAGACTGATAAATTAACACATGTATTAACATTTATTACCATAGCAACCAATTAAATAAAGTAACAGTTAACAGCTGTTTGTTTTAACTTTTACAGCTAATTTCAAACTTTGTATTTATAGCTTTTAGGTTAGGTTTTTATTAAAGTGTATATCTGGGCCTTAATTGTTCATTTAACCTTTATTATAACTTCTGTTATAAAATATACGAAATAATTTGATTTCAACATTTAACATTATTTACCATCTTATCTTTGGGGTTATTATTAATCATACACCTTTATTATAAAGAAATCATAACATTATTGTGTGTATATAGAAAGTTCTAACGGGGATAGCGTGCGGAGCACGCAGGAGTTTCCCCTAATATATTATATAACAGCCAATAATATTATTAATATCGATGCGAAAACGTGCCCCACTCTAAGTGCGAAAACGTGCCCCGTCGCCATGTTTTTACTTTAACCTAAGATAAGATGTTGAAAAAATAACTGTTTTGAACAAACTATAACATCAATCAGAGCAGGTGAATGTCTTTGTTCGATATCATATGAATAAAAAAACTAAACTTAAGGCGTATATGTTTGTTTTGAGTTAAAGTAAGGTCATGCAAATATACTCAAATGAACAAAAACAATATAAATTGACTTTACGTAGCAAAGGGAGTAGCCATCAAACTAAAACTCTCATAGTTGCTGCCTAGGAGCGTTGTCTTCAAACTAGTCTGGTTGGTAGTGCGCTTTAGCAGTCTGCTAACTAATTAAAGCCGAATCGAAAACTTGCCCCGCGCGAAAACCTGCCCCGGTCTCCCCTAACACCAAATTAAAATTTTCTTCTTTTTTGTTTTTGTTTTTAATTAATGCATTTGTAAAACTGCTCTCTGTCTAGCCCATACCATTATGCATTGCCGTTTTTATTGTTATTTTTATTTTGTTTGTGCAAAGTAATGTATTATTATTTTGTTTGTTTGTTTAATAAATAAATTTTCTAATATTATTATTATGATTGATTGTTGCCAGGCCACGTTGCTTTACTTTCTTGTTTGAAGTTAGTTAACGCTGTAATCTTTCTTACCACTCCAGAGAAAATTTTTATCGTACTGGAATATTTTCGCTCACACGGATCAGGTCATTCCGGTAGTCCTGGTTTGATGCGGACTGCTGTAGAGTTTCAAGACTGATTTCACAAATGGCCGCCAAGTAATTGTAAAAAAAAAATGTAAAAATTGTAACTAGAATGAAAACTACGATAGATTTCTTCAGAAAGTAGCCTACTGAAGCCTGTTACGAAACAATGATGAGTGATAAAATTATATTTTCACGATACTATTGGAATATCAGTTGCTTTTCTAATGCGTATATTGCCAGGTAAATCTAGTGAGGATAAATCAGCTGATTACAACAATACCATATTGAAATAATGTCCATCTGTTTAAAACAGACACGCATGAATGGATTAACGAGATTCCCGATGTCCCTATCTAGCAAAACCACTGCTAAGGGAACGGGCTTGGAAAAATTAGCGGGGAAAGAAGACCCTGTTGAGTACGTAAGGCCCCTATCACACTGTAAAATATGTTTTATAAAAGATCTTTGACAAAGATCTTTGATAGTGTAATGGGCCATATTTTATAATATATTTCTTTTATAAAATTTATTTTATAAAGTTTAACAGGTTGGCATTACCTTTTATAAAAGTTGATGAGGTACTGAATTTGAAGTTATTGACGAATTGGTCTAGTTTGAGTGTAAATAACGAAATGGCTCCCAAAGTACACTTGGACTGTAGATACAACAAAACTGTTAATTTCCGAATATGAATTACATGAAGATGTGTACAACCCAAAACATGCAGAGTATAAAAACAAAAGACAAAAACTTTAGCAAAACATTGCAGATTCTATAAACATCGTGAAACTGGTTGTACAGTTCAAGACATAAAAAAGAAAATAAATGGACTTAGAGAGCCATTTAATAATTATAATAAATTATAATATAACTTATAATAATTATAAGTGAAAATAACGTGATAGCACTCAGTGTAGTTGCACAAGTATAGAATTCTTCATCATCCATTTTAATTTGGTCTTTAAACAAATTTAAAAAAGCCAAAATAAACAATTCTGAAGTTATGTTCAACAATGAAAAGCAAATTCTTTGACATAGATCTTTAACGTAGTGTAATACATCTCCAAAATGTTTTATAAAATAATCACTTTTCAAGTCTTTTATAATATATGGGATACCATCTTTTATAAAACATATTTTATAAAATATTTTACAGAGTAATTCGGGCCTAAGAAGAAAAAAAATGTAAATAAAATAAATGTTAATAATCATACTTTTTGCTGTAGTATCAAATAATTTTTTGTTGTAGTATCGTGAAAAATAGTGTTCAAAACTCGTGGGAAAATGTTCTTTTCAGATGCTCGTTCTTTTTAAATTGCTCGTCTACGACTCGCACCAGGAAAAATCACACTTTTCCCACTGGTTGTGAAATATACTATTAGATAATTTTATTAAAAGTAGAATTATATTAGTATGGTGAAACACGCGTTCAAATCAGATTTCATGGTTGCATTGTTTAACCAAAGACCAAGCTAGACAAGTAAAACTGAGTGGGAATAGAGGTATTAGAGGGGAATAATTCGAGAAGGAACTTTTTTGTGAACCCTCCGATGTAGAGGTCGTGGGGTGATAACCGATTGGACTCAAGGAAACTAATCTGGCCGACGGAAGCAACCTGGACAGAGTTGAGGTGAGGGCACAGCTTGTGAATATTGAGGTGACAATTTTCTATATTAAATTTGGGTTTGATTTATAATCCGTTTCCGTGCGTTAATGTATTGGGAGAGTTACGTATTTGAAAAGGATCCATATTTGGGGAGTAGAAATTTGAACTAACTTTTACCCGTAGAGTAAGGCATAAGTTATCTTATTAAACGAGCAATTCTCGTATATAAATTTATTTCGGAGATCTCACTAACGGCTCTAACGATTTGGATGAAAATTTGCATACAGGGGTTTTTTGACGTCAGAAATCGAATGCGCTAGATCTCATGTCTGCAAAAATGCGCTAAGCAGCAATTTTCGCCTATGAAAACTCTGAACTTCGTTGATATATCACCTTTGAAGTCACTAAGTAGACATACCCGCAATACAGTACGGAAGGAAGTATTTGGTTAAAATCCGATTTAGTCATGATAAAACTGAGTGTATTCAAATATATAGGGCCTACGTAGTAATAGATCAACTGTAAAAAATTACTATAATATAGCAGATAGTATATTCTAATAAAATGTTAAAGTACAGTAGAACCTCTTTAATCCGAACCTCTGTAATCCGAACGTCCACTAATCCGAAGGCCATAGGAGTGAAATTTAAAATAATAATTTGAATTTTTTCTACTGTAGGTCTAATATTTTCCATACTAAGTTTATTATAAATATACTGTGCGCCTACTATTTGAATTAAATAAAGAATGTTTTAAATTGCACAGTATTTCTCATTTTTCTGTAACACTTATGGTCCATTTTAGCCACGTTTTAACTGTTAAGTTATGTGAAAAGCACAATATGTTCTGTAATCCGAACCATTCGATAGTCCGAACCCTCCCGGTTTTAATTATACCTTGCGCAAAGATTCGTGGCGGCTGAGAGTTTAGGACGGTCGGGGAGGTGACCCTACCCTAATTAGCCCTCGCTCGGCCGATCCGGGTTATGGTCATGACTCGGCTACTGGGCTTAAGGCACAGTCGGTACAATTTTTTGCATTTCGGGATAAAGTGCAAAAATAACGTCATTTTTGTAATCTGAATCAAATAACAAGAACGTTAAGTCCAAACACGATATAATTGCTATGCTATTAAGTATTCAGTTTGTTTTAAAATAAAAGACAGTTTACAGAACAAGATATGTATTTAAGATTATTTACAAACTATAGCTATTTACAATTTTGTACATGAAGTGTTATCCAGATTCTCACAGGAGCTGAAGGTGAAAGAATATCCCTGAAAAAGAAAATATGTTTAGCCACATGTAGTTTGTCAGACTAGTTATTGATAAAATAAAGTGACAAATAAAATAGATTTTCTTAATTTCGACTATTTACTAGTATGTCCTTTATCAGATATATGTGGCTTGATTATTGCTCTTTAAATAGGCGTATGTTTAGACTTTAAATGTGTATGATATGTAGATAAAATATAAATTATTTATCAACAGTTTAAGTGAGTAAAAATCTATTACGTTTAACGCATTTTTTTGGTAGTTTTAAGCAATAATTTCCATATTTTAAGCTAACACGTAAAAAATATAAAGCCTTCTTTATAACTTAAAATAGTTTCCCAGATTATTAATTTATAAATAGAATCCGAAACACGGTATTACGAATGCATGTTTCAACGATTTTGCGACTTCAGACAGACCTTTCGTATTAAAATCATACAGCACACTCGGGAGTTTTCTTCAAGGTATAGGAGAGCCTTAAAAGTGTTGTTAGGTAACCACGTCGACTTCAGCTTATGTAAATCCAAAAAACACTTTCAATGTACAATTTTGAATAGCTTTAGTTACTAAATATTCTTAATCTTGTTCTGTAAACTATCTTTTATTTTAAAACAAAGTGAATATTTAATTACGTCGCAATTATACCGTGTTTGGACTTAATGTTCTTGTTATTTAAACATACGCCTATTTAAAGAGCACTAATCAAGCCACATATATATGATAAAGGACACATAAATAATCGGTTATACAATTGACTAGTAAATAGCCAAAATTAAAAAAATCTTTTTTGCTTGTCACTTTATTTGATCAATAATTAGTCTGACAAACTACATGTTGCTAAAAATATTTTCTTTTTCAGGGATATGGTTTCACATTTAGCTCCTGTGAGAATCTGGATTACACTTCATGTACAAAATTGTAAATAGCTATAGTTTGTAAATAATCGTAAAAATATGTCTTATTCTGTAAACTATCTTTTATTTTAAAACTAAGTGAATACTTAATAGCATAGCAATTATATCGTGTTTGGACTTAATGTTCTTGTTATTTGGTGCAGATTACAAAAATGACGTTATTTTTACACTCTATGGCGAAATGCAAAAAATTTTACCGACTGTGCCTTGAGCCCAGTAGGTGACTTATGACCATAACCCGGAGCGGCCGAGCGAGGGCTAATTAGGGTAGGGTCACCTCTCCGACCGTCCTAAACTCTCAGCCGCCACGAATCTTTGCGCAAGGTATAGTTCGGATTAAAGAGGTTCTACTGTAATTGCACTCATATTTTTATTTATTTAAATAAACAGTTCATATGTACGTAGGATCGAAAAATATGCATATTTATTCAGTTCGTGATTCGTATTTACATACATTTTCCTAAAAAAATTTTACAAAAAAAAATACCTTTGCGACACTTCTGGGTACGGGTGCTCGTGTGGGATTTGAGGAATGTTCTTGAATGTGTGTGTGTTTGAGAGTGTAAGTGCGTTTATGTATTATACTGTAGTGTAGCATAATAATTAACTTTTAGTTTCATTTTACTTAGTAGACAAATGTGTATATTTTTAGTTGTTATTCATTATGTTTTAGAAGTAATTATTATTTGTAGTTTTGTTTCTTCATTAATTTTTGTTTGTAATATGAATTTTAATGTGTATTTTTTTAAAACCGTTTTATTTGAAACGATAATGACTTTTTTTAATTTGGCACGTATCGAGCCTAATGCACAAGGAAGCACAGTGCCCAGTTTTATTGGCAAATAAAGTTGTTGAACAATAAATACCCTACATATTTCGAACAATGAATAGTTTGCAGTAAAAGCTCTGGTATTGGGACGAGGTCACTGGGTCAAGCATGACGTCGTCGGCAAATCTCAGCAGTGCGGGTTGCCGCATTCTTAATTGTAGGGGTTTAGGTATGAAATAATTATATGCCGCTATTTTGTTGCAACTATTGGGTGTTCGATAATTATATGGTTTCAATATTATTTGTCAGTGTTGAGAAACCGTGCGAAATAAACCAGGATGGTCGTAAACCCTAGAATGTTCGCTATTTTTAAGTTAAATTTTGTTCTCTCCAAAATTCTTTCTTATAGTTGCGGACAACCTAACTCTGAACTAAGAAAAGGTTAGGGTCTTCCACCCACCCGACCCTAATTAGTGACGCTTGGCTGCACTCAATGAGAACAAGTACTAGGTACCTAATACCAAAGAGTCAGTTAAGTTATTGACGTAATTATTAAAAACCATTATCATATTACGTTTTATATTTAAATTTCGATTATTTTTATACTAAATTTGATGTAAATCGGAAAATTTTCACCAACTTGTACCGCCAAACTAGTTTTTCTTTTTAAAACTAACTTTGAATGAACAGTGGAACTAAAATACAATTCATATAAAAACGTGAGCATATCGAGGGACAAAAAATACTCTATGTATGATTGTAATAATTTTGTATTGCTTGATAACCAGAACAAATCGCCGGCTTCAAGGAAAATTTTAAAACATAATTAATATACTATGTAACTTAATTTAATATACAATAAATACAAAATAATACATAGCGTCAAAAAAGTTTATGTACTTGAGCGAAAATTAGATTGTGTTATATCATGTTTTATTTGTATTTACCATAGGCATATTTAAGGAATGTACAGAGTGTCCAGTAATTACGGGATCAAACTTCGGGGAATGGTTCTATGGGACAAAAAAAGAAAAAAAGTGTATATAAACATATGCCCGAAAAAGCTTAGTTTTCCAGATATCCGCCATTTTGTTTTTTGTACAAAATAATTTTATCTAGAGAACGGTTTGACTGAATAAGTTCAAACTTGGCATGAAGTTTAACCTAACAATGATATATCTAAAAAAAAACAATTAAATCCAATCATGCGTTTCAAAATAGCGGCTGTTGAACAAACCAATTATTACACATAACTTAACTATTATCCTTCATCCGATTGTTTTTACAGTTACACCATCCGATAGGGAATCAAAAGGACTACAAAAAAGGTACCGACATTTTTTTCGTTAAAATGTACGGTTTTTAAGTTATTTATATTTGAAATTTATTTAATGTATGGTTATGAAACAATAAAAAATTATTACAATCATACATAGAGTATTATTTGTCTCTCCATATGAATTGTATTTTAGTTCCACTGTTCATTCAAAGTTAGTTTTTAAAATAAAAACTAGTTTGGCGGTACAAGTTGGTCAAAATTGTCCGATTTACATCAAATTTAGTATAAAAATAATCGAAATTTAAATACAAAACGTAATATGATAATGGTTTTTAATAATTTTTGTAAATAATTTAACTGACTTTTTGGTATTAGGTACCTAGTACTTGTTTTTATTGAGTGCAGCCAAGCGTCACTAATTAGGGTCGGGTGGGCGGAAGACCCTAACCTTTTCTTGGTTCAGAGTTAGGTTGTCCGCAACTATAGTGTAAGTCTATGACCCCATGATTCATACCTATACATTTTCGCATTTGTATCTCAAGTAGTTTTAGCTCCAAGTTGATTCTATGTCAGAGATTCAGTCAGGACAAAGACTCTTCTATATATAGATAACTAGGGGAGACCCCTGCGTGCTCCGCACGCCAACCCCGTATGAACCGGAGTGTTTGAAAAGCCTGGAATCAGCTTAATATCTCAAAATTTACGAGTCTTATGAGATAGAAATAAAAGCAGTTATTCACAACCGTAAAAGAACCACTTTTTGGTGAGTTTGAAATTTTTGTCCGCCATCTTGGAATTAACTTAATTTTTTTAAATGGGAAGGTGGTCATGTGATACATCATTTCGATGTAAAATTTCAAGAGAAAACCAACTGTGAAATCTGCACATCCATATCTTTAACCGATTAAAAATGGCGGCCAAAAATAACGAAATCGTGTTTTCCGATTTTGCCCCATTTTGGTGTACAGTAATTGAAATCCTTTTTTTTTGTTTCAAATAAAGTATTTGTGAAATTGCAACAGCTTTTTAACATCCCATTGTAAAAAATATTGCACTTTGAGTTAAATTTTATTGATTGCAAATGGAAAATAAGAATCTTTAATAAATTGTTGAAATAAGAGTTTCTGAAACTTTCATCGCTCCTAGCGGCTAAACGGTTAAGTTTATCAAAAAAACACCAAGAATAAAAAGTCTTAAAATTGCAAGTAAAACCTACATCCGTCATAAAAAATAGGGGTTTCCATAAGAAATTGGAAAGTTGGCCGCCATATTGGAAAATGGCGGCGTATTTTCCAAATTTCAAATTCATATTATTAATCGCCACTAAAAAGTAGGTGAAGAGTCCCCCATTTAATGTTTCCTGTAAATCTTGTCGCTTCTGATATCCAATGGTGGCACACTTAAAATAGTCACCCTGTATAAATATTCCCCTTGACTTGAGAAGCGATGGTCAAACTGTAACTTTAAGTATAAGTTATTATTGTAGTTCGTTCACTGAAGATGACCACATTGTCGTCGAAACGCGTTCGAGAAATAAACGTATTTGCTGTGAGTTTATGTGTTCGAGTCGTATTCAGTCAAACGAAATATGTGTTAATTACGTATAAGACAGGTCTGGTATTCGTACAGCACAACTGGGGACTGGAGTTTAAATCATGACATGATGAAAGTACTTTGAAGCCGACGTATTCCCAGCAGACCTGAGACCTTCCCTAATGACTGCCGTTAAATCTCACGACTTACTAAGTTTTGATATTATCAGAGGCATTAACAGAGACATAACACCCCCACCCCCCACGTCCCATTCGCCTTTACTGCAGTTTGCTTTGAGGAAACCACAGCCTTTTCAAAACCAACATACGGAACGAAAATACATCACGCGTTTCATTTGTGTTTTAAAATAATAACTTTTATAATAATCTGCATATTATACAGGGTGTAACAAAAAACCTTTCAGTACTTTGGGATATGATTAATCGTACAAAAAGGAAGAAAAACGTTCATATAAACGTAGGTCCGACGACGCTTCGTTTTCCAGATATCCGCCATTTTGTTTTTAGTACAAAATAACTCGCATCTACACCCGATTCCACGTTCACCGTGCAGTACAGAGCGCCCATAAGCCATGTTATATTTACGACAGTCTCAGCGATAATAGCCAACTAAAAAATATCAACTCCCATGCTACACTCGATCAGTTGACGCAAACCGCATGACAATAAACGTGATGTTCGCTGTAATGGTAGTAGTAAAGGAACGCGATGGTGATCTATGCGAGAATATGTTTTTTGAGAATATGCGATGGTGATGGTTTTTGAGAATATGGTCACCTTCACCGGAGGCGCCTGGCAAAAGAAAGCCAAAAGTGCGATCGTAAAGAGGAACCTCACAAGATAATGCCAGAGACAGGCGCTTATCTGCATCACCAGGGCATATAAAGACTTTATAAGCGGATGCTCTACCAGTGTTGGTGGGGGTTCTGCCTGTAGATATTCTTTGGGAGCAACGAGGAAGATTGTATGAGGCGTGGAAGAACATAGCGCTTGAGGAGGATATTGAGGTTTACGTACGGGCCTGAAAGGAGATCAGGCAAGAATCAGTCAGAGAATGGCAGCGTAGGTGGAAGTCGTCGGGCAAGGGAAGAAGCACCTACTGGTGGTTTCCTTCGGTGGCGAGGAGGCTCTCGTACTCGTGGATAAGCCCGGGACCAATAACTTCGCAGTTTTTCACGGGTCACGGGTTCTTCAAGAGCAAATTGTTTGGATTTACTTTGGTGGAAGACCCTTTCTGTGATTGCGGAGAACCCCAGACCTATGAACATCTGGTACTGCAGTGTCCCGGGAACGCCCATCTGAGGGAGAGTCTCCGTCTACCGGCGATTGGAGGTAGTGGAGAGGAGCTACTGACCACCAGGGAGAGGTACGGGGTGCTGACGAACTTTTTTGCGGCGACCCACTCGTTGTGCCGGGAATTGGACCAGGAGGGTGTTTGATCGAGTCCTCTTGGAGTAGGGGGGGCCTGAACTGAGTAGGGTAGTTCTCCCTGCTCCGAAAGGGGAAACAGTGATAGTAAATACATTCTAAGAAGCACCACGAGGGAGAAGACCTTGTGGTGACGGTAGAGGCTGATGGATATATAGACCCATTCAATGAAATAAAATCTTTAAAAAAATAAGTGATTATATCTAATCATGCGTTTCAAAATAGCTTCTGTTTGAAAATTTCAAACATAACTTACTCAAAAACCGTACATTTTAACAATGTCAAATGTCGAGACACTTTTTATCGGGTTTTGTAATTTTTAAAACAATCGGATGATGGATAATAGTTAAGTAATGAGTAATAATTAATTGGTTTATTCAACCCGGCATCCTATACCAACAAAGTAAACACAACAGTTTTATGGTTACGTATGCTGCTATTATCTTTAAGTTAATTATTATCCTTCTACCGATTTTTGGACAGTTACACTATCCGATAGGAAATCAAAAGGTTGTCTATATGTAAAATTAAAATGTACGGTTTTTGAGTAATATAGGGTTGAAATTTTCAAATAGCCGCCATTTTGATACGCATGATATAATGGATATAATCGCTTATTTTTCTTCAGATAGATCATTGTTAGGTTAAACTTCATGCCAAGTTTGAACTCACTCGGTTAAACCGTTCTCTAGATATAAATTATTTTGTAAAAGAAGCAAAACTGTGGATATCTGGAAAACGTAGCGTATTTGGGCCTATGTTTATATTAACTTTTTTCTTATTTCGACCCACAGAATCAATTCCCGAAGTTTGGCTGCTTACTTATGCGACACCCTGTATAAAATAAGAAGTCCTGACTGACAACTAATTAGAATCAAAAGCTTAGCAACGCAATTCTAGGTGCGACCTATACTAAACCAAAAAGCGTGTGTTGCATGAATTTACATTCATTACCACGGCAACCAACTTTAGTTAATTATTTTTCACAGCCAATTTTTGTTTAGGTTAGGTTAGCAAAATTAAAACAAGAAATGAACGGAAAAGACTTACTGTATTTTACTTCAAACATCTGTTGTTACATACTACAAACAGAACAGCTGATTGGGATCATAACACAATTTTAGGTTAGACTTGTAATGAACCAACGCACGTTTCTTGAGATTATTAGGGAATTTCCGTAGGAAA
>JAGFPH010011604.1:0-14209 GCA_018207615.1 Philaenus spumarius | reverse complement strand
AAAACCCCTTAAAAATAAAAAAATTGAAAAAAACGCCTGGAGATATTCAAGAACTACATACGAAATTTCATCAAAATCGGACAGTTGGTATGGTCTCCAGGTCTGTACACATCCTAACAGAAACACAGACCCAAGGACAGACATCACAAAAAAAAACACTTTTTAGTGTTCAGGGAGCACCAAAACAAATAATTCCACTAAAAATATGTTTGGGTTCAGGGAGCATCAACACAGGTAATTCCACTAAACAAATTTTTTGGGGTTCAGGGAGCACCAAAACAGATAATTCCACTAAAAATTCTAATTCGAAAATTTGGACGAAAACAATACTTTCTCCATATACTACGTATAGGGGCGAGAAAGTAAAAACTAGCTCCTGATGTAAAATTATTATATTTCTGCTACAAATATTACAAATAATATAAACATTAAGTTGTTTCTTCATTTTGCTTGAATCATAGGATTTTACCAGACCAACCTGCCAACTTTACAGGTACATCATGCCCACTGGAGTAAAATAGAAGACGTACCAGTGCTTTCACTCATGAAATGAGAATTTTCCTCGTCTTATCTCAAATTTTCCCTTTTCCCCTCGCTCCGGATATCAATAAATCCTATTGTATACATTAAAATAAATCAAAAACGTTCAGTAACTTATTTCAAATTCGGCTTAGTTTAGTCGCAATCCGCCATTTTTTTTTTACAAAAAACTCACTGTAACTTCAGAAATAGATCAAATAATATTAAGTTCAAATTTTGCATAAGCATCTTGTATGTTACGATTACAAGTGTTACGATTCGTATGAAATTTAAAATATGTTTACTCCTTGATATTGAACGTACTAAAACCACGATAAGAGGGGAAGGGAAACTAATTTGGTTGAAAACAGATGTTCCCTAGAGACAAAGTTACCAACTTAATAAAGTGAAAAGCTCTTGACATAATACGGTTAGAACTAATAGGATAGATTAAGGACCGAACCACCCACTTACTTTCTTGCTCAATAATGCGTAGTTTTATCGCAATAGGAAATTATAAGCTACAGCATCACTATTGTACACTTATACATCCATAAGAGATACGTTTCGTTGCTGCTATTTAGCAATGTTCAAACGATTAAATGTAACAAAACAGCAGCGTATAGAGCATCCAAAATTATAGACCGCAACTTGGTTCAAACCTGCGCAGATTTTTCCGACTGTAAAATATTTTGGCCATCTTGGAAATAATAATAATAAAACTCCCTTAATATGATAAATATTAATTAATTTAAAAGAAACTAAATGTAGTATACCTATATAAACATATAGGCCTACACATATAAATGGATTTCATTCATGCAACTTATTTTGTAGTATACACTACGCGTTTCGAGAACAGGTTGGCATCTTCAGGTGTTGAAATAACTCACAAGTGAGCACGTCAAACAAAAATAAATGCACAAGAGAGGATGCATCCACGTTTATTTAATCAATTGACAAGCCGTTTAAACACGGTACATGTATTGTAAATTTAATGTGAACTATTTAACTAATGTGACTGTTGCAGTGTGATATGTGTGTTGTGTGTGACTTGAATACGAGTCTATGATGTCGAAACCGCGGTCGTCAACTTACGGGACGCCATAGATCACAAAAGCAAGGTAAAATAAAATTAATTATACATTACATTATTGATGATTGTAGTTGTTACGTACGGATATACACTAGCTTTTATAGGATTTGATCACGAAAATTCATGGTTTGTAACGGCTTTAAAATAATAGACCGAGCGAAGCGAGGTCTCCGTTTTAGCTCCACCGTTCGTCATTTCGTCTGTGTGTCTATCTGTCTCACGATTACGGCCAAGCGCCTTGACCGATTTTGATGATTTTTTGCATGAATATTCCTTATTCCTAGGCCGAGCGATGTATGTATACGGGTTTTTCCCTTTTTAACCCCTTAAATAAAATAAAAATGGCGGCCGCACCGTTTCTCTCAGTGTAAGCCTTTTTCCAAAGCCAGTTTGTGGCTTAACCGTAAGTCAAATTTTAAAACTAATAGTATTTTGCCAGTAGCAAATTTGATTTTCAATAAAATTGTATTCTTGATTTTTTCCCGTATCTCTAACGGTAAGCTCACAAAATAGCCGTGAACTTCAAATTTGTTAAGCATCGTCCTAGCTTTTGTATTTTAACCATGTTTTTATAAGTTTATTCTAAACCAATTCAAAAGTGTTCCGTAGCTTTTTTGTAGATAAAGGTTCAAAGAATTCATATTTGCCAGTGAAAAAATAATTGAAGTAAAATTAACAAAGTTATTAGTTTAAGAAACAAGCATTTTCAGTAACGAAAGGAAAAAGTTGAACTTTAGGCCTACATAAAAAGTAGTAAAATATTTTTGTAATTTGTTTCATAAATGTAAAAAAGTTTTGTAATTTAGTTCTAAATAGAACTGTATAAAAATATTTACCAATTTCAAATTTCTTATTTTGAAAACACCAGTTTTTATGTTCCTACTACAAGACTTCTAACAAAACTAGGCCTATTTTGAATAGTAATTTAGGAATATATCCTTTGCAAAAAATTACATATTATTATAAGAAAGTGTAGAGAATAAATCAAAGAATTGAACTGTATACTTGTAAAATTCATAAAAGTATTTGACTTAGCTTTATTTGAATTACAAAATGAGATGAAACAAATGAAACCTCGTGGCGATAAAGGACATACAAAAAATGACCGTTCGTCACCGTGGAAAGTGTTGGTACATGGGTTGAGATCACTATCACGACGCTTTAACATCGTTTGTTTTCATTATTTCTAATATTGGAATATGATATGGAACTGTAAATACATTTTAAGTTTTATTTATTTAAGTATGTTAATATTTAATTCTTTGTTTTCCCTCAATAACGCCATATTTTTAACTACCATACGCATTATTAACCTAAATAAAACACAATGCCCCCTAAACGAAAATCTTTAGTAGTTAAAGCTCAAGAAAATAAAAAAAAAACGAGAACTAGAAACCCCGGAATCGCAGGAACTGCAAAATAATGTTTCACTGGCTAAACCTTCTGCTTACTTCCTTACCGGCACACTAGTTTTTAACCTAAGCTCAAAACCACATTTGTTATTTCAACGAGCGAGGTCTACTGTTCACAGAACTACTAGTGTATCACAAGCCATAAGTGTCCGTTATAAGTTTTTGAGATGAGGTGGTAGTAGGGGTTAGGGATTTCGAAAAAAAAGTTTTTCTAAGGTTCCCCCAGACTGCGCATAACTATCGTAAGATCAGATTTGCATATCTTTTTCCTTCTTTTGAATAATAGAGTGGGTTAAGTTTTCAGAAACCACTCTGTACAATTAATCTGAATACGAGTACTGGTTACGTAATTTCTGAAGCTTTTCAGCGAATAAATCTTTCGAAAGCCCGTTAAAATGAATTAAAGTCGGCACAATCTAGACGCCCAGTATACAATTTTATTAGGCGTGCACTAACTTCAACTAGAACAGATTCGAGAATAAAATTGCACTTGTAATCAAAATCTATCAGAGTTCGACATCCAATTTATTAAATTTCGACCGTATTAGGGTTGGAGGCTAATCCCCACGTCTACGATTGATCCATTTCCGGAGTGGTATCACCCTCCCTTGACATGATCGGCTTCTGATGGAAAATACAGCCAATCATAAAACAGCAATCATCGTTACTGGAATCTTTATTGATTCGACTAAAAATGTTAACTGTAATCTTGTTTCGCTGATGATGTTTTTATTAGTTTACTAGGGGAGACACCTGCGTGCTGTGCACGCCTACCCCCGGTCAGACCTTCTAAAAACATTAAAAGAACCAGTAAGGCTCAGGTCTACACTTAATCAAAAACCTAACCAAAAAGTTGGAAATACAAATAATTGTTTCATATTTTGAAATCAGCTATTAATATTGGTTACTCACTATCAATTACCGTTTATTATCAATAAAGAGGCCTACTATTAAAATTAATTACAATCTGTCTTATTTATTTTTAATTAGGACCTAACCAAAAAGTTAGAAATACAAATAATTGTTCCATATTTTGAAATCAGCTGTTAATATTGGATACTCACTAGTAATTACCATTTATTCTCAATAAATAGGCCTACTATTAAAATTAATTATAATATGTCTTATTTATTTTTAATTAGGACCTAACCAAAAAGTTAGAAATACAAATAATTGTTTCATATTTTGAAATCATATTTTGGTTACTTACTATCAATTACCGTTTATTATCAATAAATAGGCCTACTATTAAAATGAATTATAATATGTCTTATTTATTTTTAATTAGGGTGTAACATAGTTTTTTTCTTATTTTTAAATTCTTTAACGCAAGTTTGTATTGCTTTGTGTGTGTTGAAACATGTGTTGGTTCAGCCTAGGCCTAACTTAAAATATTATTTTGCACTAAGCATGACATCCGAATCAAGTGTTTTATCTGTTATTTTATTTTATTGGTTGCTATGGTAATGAATGTGAATACATTCAAGAAGTTCGTCCATCAGTCTAGGCCTAAGCTAAAATTATGTTTCATTTATTTTACCTGCCTTAACGGCAACGTACACAAATAGTTTATGTTTTTGTGCACATCTTTGAATGATATAATTTTCATCTTTCAACTGTCCTTTTTTTACTTTTTCATAATGTTGATTATTTATTGCTATTACAGCTGTTAGACGCTATGGGTTTAACGTCCAACTTGATCCTGTGAGTTTGTTCCGAATTAATTTACAAATATTGAAATGAAAAATGTTTTTATCAAAATGAATTCTAGAATATTTTACTCAGGGATAGTGTAGCTTTTTATTAGTAAAACTATGTTTTCAATCGGTTCAGTATTTACAGAGATTACCCCCTACATACAAACAAATTTTTGATTTTTTTTTCTTACTAGATTGCATATATTTACATAAATACCTTAATTCCTTGTACTGCTCGCAGTTTTGTTTTGATCACTTTCTATACGGTAACGTACGTTTCGCCTATTTTTTCAGGTATTTTCAAACCGTTTATAAACAAATTTTAAAAATGATTTGCATTTGTTTAATGCGCGTCAAAAAACTATAAATTATACCCAAACAATCCACAAACATTAACACAAAAACACAAACACACGTAATAGGGCATGAATATGCCGATATAGTTTATTTTAAAGTGCAACTCGCACACGTGCACCGCGGCCCGTCCATCGACCACATAAGACCATGTCTTATGTGGTCGATGGGCCCGCCCTTGTCTCAGTACCTTGCGAGTAGTTCAATTTCCCAAATAGTCGATTAAAATCCTAAAACCTATAAACTTAAGTTTGGAAATTCACTCAACTCACGTCAGCGGTTCAATTGCTAGACCGAACTATTTGTGTATGCATTCTATTCAGACCTGTGTGAATGTGAATATTTAACAATCAACGAATATACACTGTAGTATTTATGAACACATATCCAGTAAGAAGTCTAGAGAATTGTTTATTTGCGAAGATCTGTGAACTAGATTGCTCTAATAAATATTTACTAGCGTACCAGTGGGAAAAGTCTCACATGTGTAAGCCCAGCCCTCCCTCTTTCCTCACTTGTATATACACATTGTATAAACCTAACTTATTTATAAAATATAAAATAAATAAACGGTACCGGAAAATGGCAAATACTTTCTCACAAACATATTTAAATTACTAAACAGATTCACTGTGACTTCATAATTAATTGTATTAAAATAGAAGAGAAACTAATAAATATTGTTATTATTATTAGCTAGAGAAAATTATTCGATCGATTTCAAACAAATGTGCACCAAACATGTCAATTAGGCCTGTATAGATGCACGAAAAAAATTTACAAACATTTTGAAAAACAACCCCCTCTTTGGCCAAAAAACCACCAAAAATCAATAATTATTATTAGCTAAAGAAGAATTTTTAGAAAGATTCGATGTTTTGCATATGTTAGGATACATTAAGGGCTACAAATAAGACAAATTTTATCAAAATTGTTAAAGCCGTTTTTTTTTACAAAAAAAAATATAATTCGACCACGCAGCTGGACCGCTGACGTGAGTTGAGCAAATTTCCAAAATTAGGTTTATAAGCCTATGTTTTAGGGTTTCAACCAACAATTCGGGAAATAGTTCTACTCACGAAGGCGTTGAACAGCTGTCTGTGTGTACGCAATGTATTATTAGAATTTGCTTGTGCCTAGTGGCCTCGCGAGTTTGCACCACTTGGCTTCGAACCGGGTACTTTTATGGTATTTTACGTTTTGATCGATTTTGGAGAAACCAAGCGAGCTATAAGGTCGCGTAAAAACCCAAATGTGCAGAATAACATCCTACATTTATATTTTTAGAAAAAACTTTTAAAAAATATCATTCTCGTAGTAACAATCTCAAAAAATAGTTACTTTCGGTCAGAAAACGTGCTTCCGGTTGCTGGATTTTTTTGGCTAACAAACCCGTCAGAGCGATATAGACAACCAACATGTGTACCAAATTTGGACCAAATCGGACTTAAAATGCGGCCTCTAGAGTGCGAACACATATATACATATATATTATATGATTTTTAATGACACCCCAAAACGTGTTCTGGGGACCATGATCGGTGCTCATTTGCTACTTTCGACCTTAGGTTTCACCATAAGGGCCACTGCAATAGCTCATTTTTCCAATGGAAATTCGCTAATAACTTATTTTTGGGGGGGTGGGTTGGCAAAAAATGAGATTGTTTTTCAAAGACTTTTTCGTACATCTATAGGCCTACAGGCCTACGGTACTTGAAATGTTTGGTGCAAATTTGTTCGAAATCAATGGAATAGTTTTCTCTCTAGCTTTGTATACATACAGACATACAGACAGACATTTTGTAAAAAAACACTTTTTTGGGCTCAGGGGTCCCAAAACAGATATTTCCACAAAAATCGCAAAATCGATTTTTTTGCGATCAACTATAGGTCTACTTTATACTCTATATAGTGAGAAAGTAAAATCAATGGACCAGTCGGGTCGTTGCATGGACCCCCTACCACAGTCTATTAGGAACACACTAAACACGATCTATCTTATAAGAACCCGTAGTATATGAATCCGTATTTCATCAAATTTAAGTCCGCGTAATTATTTCCACAGAACCACCTTTGACAACCTGTTAAAAAATACACTAATGTATTACCATTTCACCCAATCCACTAGACCGGAAGATATAACAAATTGAAAATGCGTCTAAATAGACTTCGAATCGGCTTGACACTCCTATAAAAGCGAGTACGTACGTCCGTGTGTAACAAAGTGGAACAGCCCATGCGCTCGGTCGTGTAAAATAAATATAATTTTAAAGACAAATAATTCGACCGCGCAGCTATACCGCTGTCGTGAGTTGAGCAAATTTCCAAAATTAAGTTTATAGGACTATGTTTTATAGTTTCAACCAACAATTTGGGAAATAGAACTATTCACGACGGTACTGAATAGCTGCGAAATGGTTCGCAAGCCATTCCGCATATTTTGAGTATCTTCAATAAACAATGCATTGCGTGCTTCGCACGCCATTCCGCATAATGGAAGTATCTTCACTACGCAATGCATTGCGTGCTTCGCACGCCAACCCCACGGTAGGATCCACCGCATGGCTTTGAACCGGGGGTACTTCTATGGTATTTTACGTTTCGATAGATTTTGGAGGAACCAAGCGAGATATAAGGTCGCGTAAAAAAAAATGTACAGAATACCGTCCTACATTTATATTTTAAGGATCAAAAACTAATTCATTCTCGTAGGAATCGTCTCATAAAATAGTTACTTCCGGTCAAAAAACGTGCTTCCGATTGTCGGAATTTTTTGGCTGACGAACTCGTCCGAGCGACAACCAATGTGTGTACCAAATTTGAACCAAATCGGACTTAAAATGCGGCCGCTAGAGTCCCAACACGTATATACATGTATATATATGATTTTTAATGACACCCCAAAACGTGTTCTGCGGACCATGATCGGTGCTCATTTGCGACTCCCGACCTTGGGTCTTACCATAAGGGCCGCTGCAATAGCCCATTTTTCCTATGGAAATTCGCTAATACAGCCTATTACGTCATTGAGCAATTGCTAACAATTAAACCCACTTCAGACATATAACACCTGAGTTCGCCAATCATCTGAATTACTTACAAAATTTAGCCTAAAAGTTATTACACTTTGGGCTTATGTTTCCAAGTTTACAACTTTTTATAACGTCTGGATTTGGTTGTTTTTTTATATCTATACTAATATTATAAAGAGGTAAAATTTATTTGTTTGTATGTAGGGGGTAATCTCTGGAACTACTGAACCGATTAAAAAAATAGTTTTACTAATAGAAAGCTACACTATCCCTGAGTAACACAGGCTATAATTCATTTTGATAAAAACATTTATTATTTAAATATTTGTAAATTTAGTCGGAAAAAATTATTAGGTTAGGCCTAGACTGATGAACCAACACATATATCTTGAATGTATTCAAATACATCACCATAGCAACCAATTGAATAAAATAACGGATAAAACAGCTGTTTGCTCTAATATTTCCATTAACAGCTGATTTCAAACTTTGAAGCAATTATTTGTATTTCTAACTTTTAGGTCAGATATTTATTGAAGTGTAGAACTGAGCCTTGCTGGGTCTTTTAACCTTTATTATAACTGCTGCTATAAAAATATACCAAATAATTTTATTTGAACATTTTACATTATTTACCGTCTTATCTTTGCGGTTATTATTAATACTACACCTTTATTGTAAAGAAAACATAACATGATCATGTGTATAGAAGGTTCCACGGGGTTGGCGTGCGGAGCACGCATGGGTTTTCCCTAGTGAGTCGTAAAACTAATGTAAGCTATATTATGCTACGCGATCAGCTTTGAGATTTTTACAACCCTTTTTGTTTACTTCATCCTCGACAGCCTAAGATACAACTTGGGCTTACAAACATAAAACCTTATTATAAATACTATCTCGAGCTAATGGTCTGAATTATTGCTACTCTAATAGAATGATACAAGTCTGTGCTTATGTTCATTTACAAATATAGGCATACGCCGAATTTTAAAATGAACAATAATATAGTTTCGCCCAAATAATGACCGTGTTTAAAATATCTGCGGTTAAAAACGTTAATTTAAGTATGTCTATGATCTTTCGTTATCAAAAATTATTTTCACACTGTATTTTCAACATTTTGACATAATATATTCAACATTTCTACCCAAAAACGAGACTCCGACACGCTACGACTTTTTAAGTGTCAAAATCAGTTTTCCCGTACGGTACCCAAAATCATATAAACGATACCCCACTCTGTATTTTCATAATTCTGACCCGATATATTCAAAATTTTGACCCAAAAACGTGACCCCGACGAGCTACAACTCACGCTAGAAACCTCGAAAACTTTTCTATCGCTAGACGAAAGCTCAAAAAAGAAAAGCAGAAATGCTTTTTCAATGTAATTGGATTTCCCGTACACCTAAAGTCATATGAAACGATACCTCACACCGAATTTTAAAAATATTCACCCAATAATTTCAATATTTCGACCACAAAACGTGACCCCGACGTGTTACGACTTTATAACTCTCAAAATTGTTTTACCCTTACCCAAAAGACATATAAAACGTTACCCCTCACTGAATTTTCATAATTTTGGCCCAATATTTTCAAAATATTGATCCAAAAACGTGACCCCGAAGCGCTAAGACTTTTTAACTGTCAAAATCGGGTTATCCCGTACCCCAAAACATATAAAACGGTACCCTACACTTTATTTTCAAAATGTTGACCCAAAAACGTGACCCCGAAGCGCTACGACTTTTTAACTGTCAAAATCGGGTTATCCCGTACCCAAAAACATATAAAACAGTACCCTACACTTTATTTTCAAAATGTTGACCCAAAAACGTGACCCCGAAGCGCTACGACTTTTTAACTGTCAAAATCGGGTTTCCCGTACCCAAAAACATGTAAACATTAACTCCACACAAAGAATTTTCAAAATGCTGACTCAATATTTTCAAAATGTTGACCCAAAAACGTGACCCCGACTCGCTACGACTTTATAACTCTCAAAAAATAGACATTTTAAATAATTTCATTTAATTTCTTTTCATTTCACTAAATAATTTATTCTACTTTTGAGAATATTTACAACAATTTTAAACGGGATCGGTTTATATATTCAGGGCAAGGCCGTAGCCAGGGAGGGGTTTAGGGGGTCAAACATCCCCCCCAAAAAAATCCCGAAATTTAGTAGTAAAAATTAATACTAGGTTTAAAAAGTGCAAATTAAATTATAAAATAGACAACACAACAGAGGATCCAACAACATACTGCATTTTAGATTATCATCCATTGCATTATGTTAATGCATTGTTAGAATATATCAAATATCTCAATACGGGAACATTTACTTGAAAGATATTGGAACTAGAGACTAAAAGTTAGAACTTCAACTATATTTTTTTAAATTTTTTTAGGGTGAATTTATTTTTCCGGGCCTTTAATCGTGTTAATTCATTGTTAGAATACATAAATACGAAACATATGTCAATATAGGAAGATTTGCTTCCGTCAAAGTAATAGTAAACAATTACCTAAGTTTTTATTGTAATAAAATTAACAAATACCAAAGAATATTAACTGGTGAACCTATCCTTTCAGTCGTACGTGTCGACCTAACCTCAAAATTTACCCAAATAGTACAACGAACTTTTACGCAAAATAGTATTTATCTACACACGACACTTCAAACAATTGTAATCAAAACTAAGTCAAAATTAAGAACTGTAACCTACACAAACCGAAAAGAAACTAATTAAAGGTGTTTTTAGTTTTAACGACAGGAGTTTGCTTATAAGTGGGAAGTAGGCCAATAAATTTAAGTTATCTATAACACTGTGATTGACAGACAGTATAATTCAAGCTGTTTGTAATGAATTCTTTCCCTTGTTTTAAAATATAAGTTAGGCCTAAAAAGAACTCATAGAATCTGTTGTCTGTGCAGTGATTCAATATCCAAATTATGTAAAATAAACACATGATCTGTAAAATAAATGTATTAATTAAAATCAGTAAGTTTTTGTTGTAATACAACCAACAAACGCCAAGGAATATTAGTGAATCTTACCTTTTCGAAGTAGGTGTAAACCTAACCTCAAAATTTACACAAATCGTCCAACGAACTTGTACACAAAGAGTATTTCACTACACCCGACACTATAAACACTTATTGTAATCAAAACCAAGTACATCTTAAGAACGGTAAATACACAAACCGTAAAGAAACTAAAGTAGTTTGGTTCTAACGACAGAAGTTTGCTTAGACAAGACGCCTCGCCGAACTACACAATGGTAAGGTAGATGTGAGTCACAAGCAACAGCTGACTTTAAGCCTACAGATCGGTCAACTGATAAGCCGACATTGTTGCAATAAAAATGTAGTGTTTTATTTTAACTTAATATTAAGCCCAAGTAAATAAACGGTACCAGAAACTGGTACATACTTTCTCACAAATTCTGGCCAAAAAATCGGTTATTATTATTATTATTATTAGCTAAACGATAATTTTTATAAAAAGATGCTGTTTTTGCATATGGTAGGGTACATTATGGGCTCCAAATAAACAAAATTTTATCAAAATCGTTAGAGCCGTTTTTTAATACAAAAATAATAACTGATTTTTTAGGATTATTCTCAAAATTTTTCAAAACCTGTTTTCGTGCATCTACACAGGCATAATTGACATGTTTGGTGCAAATTTGTTCGAAATCGATGGAATAGTTTTCTCTCTAGCTTTGTATTCACACAGACATACAGACAGCCATACAGACCCACATTTTGTAAAAACCACTTTTTTTTGCTCAGGTGGTCCCAAAACGGATATTTCCACAAAAATCTGAACATCGTTTTTTTTTTGCGATCACTATACTTTCTCTATACTATAGTAGGCCTATAGTGAGAAAGTAAAAACAAACTATTTAAAAGTAATAAGGCTCTTCTTTACCTTGAAGAAAACTCCCGAGTGTACAGTATGATTTCAATGCAAAAGGCCTGACTCAAGCCGCAAAATCGTTGAAACTTGCATTCGTAATACCGTGTTTCGGATTCTATTTATAAATTAATAATCTGGGAAACTACTTTAAGTTATAAAGAAGGCTTTATATTTTTTACGTGTTACATTAAAATATTGAAATTATTGCTTAAAACTCCCAAAAAATGCGTTAAAAATAATCGATTTTTACTCATTTAAACTGTTGATTAAAAGGAGTTGCCGACGATTTCTTTCAATTATGAGATATAAGACAAAAGCACAAAGCCTTTAAGAACAATTTAAGATGTTTCACGACTTTTTAGGTTGAAAAACGGCGTCCGAAACACGGTAATACGAAGTGCATATTTTTTCTGTTTTACGCAAGGTATAAAAGACCCTTAAGGCCTACCCACGTAAACTATGCTGACGGGGATTTTTAACTTGGTAAATGTGTACAATAATAAGGATTATAAAACTGTAGGCCTATTATTTGTTTAACATTTTTATTTAGTACTTACATTATTATATAGTTAAAGAAAGATAAAAATACTATCTTTTAATTGCTTTGTATTTCATATTATTAGATCAAATGATTTAGAAGTTATTAATATTCTAGTGAAGAAATTTATAATCGAATATGTTTATACAGTATGCTAGACGAAGATGTACGAATGTTTCCGAAGTTAAGGGAATATGTATCTCTTCTTTAAATTTGTATAAACAAATATATTGATGATGAAAGGTTGTATTTATATACAGTTTGAGTTTATAACCTCAAAGCAAATATTATAACGTACATTATAGCATACATTAGTTCTGTAAAAAAAAATCTACTTCACAAGAAATTATAACGATTGGAGTTGTAAACATAACCACAAACTTAAATCTACACTGGGTTTGTTCAAGTACTACAGATGATGGGTGAATCCAGCTGTTAATTATATGTTACTCACGTACGGACGAACACTCGGTTTTATAGGAGTTGACTAGTAAACCCCGGTGAAAAATCAGATGCAGATTCATTAGGTACACACCATAAGTAGGCCTACATAATTTTTTTTTAAATACTATTTAAAAACAATAGACTTTATCTAGGCCTACCTAACTAAGCTGATGGGGAATTTTTAACTAGTTAAATGTGTAAAATTAATTATAAGGATTACTAACTGTAGGCATATTTGTTAAAATGTGTTATTTACATAATATTATATTATATCAAGAAAGATAAAAATAATTATTTGTATTTATTTTCGTGTTTTTAAACTTTATACAGCTATAACTTTTAAACTATTGGTCGTATCAAAAAACACCAAGAACAAAAAAATCTTCAAATAACTTGTAAAATCCAAAATCATTATAAAATACAGGGTTTTCTGTAATAATTTCGAATTTTGACCGCCATATTAGCAAATGGCTGCCATTTACAAATATTTAAATATATTAAATCCACTCCTTGCCTTAGTAATCCTTAAAACTGGCAATTGTTTACAGCAGTTTCGCCTATTTATCAGGCATCATCAGAACTTAAAATACTTTTCACTTTACACTTAACTTATTAACAAAATTTATAAAAACACATTTAACAAATAAATAAAACGTACATTTAGCAGACTTAATACAAATTTTTAATGTCACAGTTTGTTACCGCCCACTCTTGTTCTTTTATTTCAATTGAGTTAAAAAATCACAACACAGTTAAGGTTTTAAGTTCTGACGATGCCTGATAAATAGGCGAAACAGCTATAAACAATTGACGGTTTTAAGGATTGCTAAGGCAAGTAGTGGTTTTAATATACTATATATTAACAGCAATCGGTTATGGCTGTACATCCATTAATGGGAATATTTTAATTCCATATTTTTTTATTTCTCAAAAAACAAGGAATGGTTTCCCATTTTAAAGATTGCTGTCAGATTTGTAGTTTACAAGAAACCGACGGTGGCCCATTTAAAAAATACAACTGTATAGTGGAGCGTGACGGGACAAAAAAGCGTGACGTTTTATTCCCATTTACCGCGTGCCAAAATGTTCTGTGCCTCGAGCGCCCAAAGAAGATTACACTTCAAAAGGCTTACTGTATTATAAGGCCACATACAAACTGCCCCGCTTTTTTTGGGTCATTTCAAACAT